>VDFB02338145.1:52517-95174 GCA_007258455.2 Sequoia sempervirens | reverse complement strand
CTTTATTAAACACTTTTATTCTTCTTAGACCCAAGCCACCTTCTCTCTTCAGAATGCAGATAGTATCCCATTTAACAAGCTCCATTATTTTCCTCTCTTCCACACCTGACCATAAAAATATCCTTTGAATTATTTCAATTTTCTCAGTAATGAAGGTAGGAATGTTAAAGAGAGAGATAGTAAATTAGGATGTTTTGTAAGGAGGCTTGTAAAAGTTGAACTTTCCCAGAAAAACTGAGCAACTTACCTTTCCAACCAGCCAACTTCTTTTGAATCTTTTCCACAATATAATTTTAGTAATTACTATGAGGTTTTCTTGAGATTAAAGATAAGCCAAGTTAGGTAGTCGGTAGATTGGTTTCCTAGTATCCAATAACATTTATAACTTTCTCTTTTATAGTTTGGTTGGTGTTAAAGAAATAGATATTTCTCTTTTGGTAATTGATATATTGATATGAGACTTTAGCATATTTATCAAGAACCTCTTTCCATTGTCTCGCTTTTACGATAGAAGCCTCCCCAAGGAGCATAGTGTCATTAAAAAATTGTTGGTGTGAGGCAAGGGGGGATGAAGCAGCACAAAAACCTTTCAAATTTTTATTAACAAGTTGTCTCTGAAGGTTACGACCCAAAGCTTTGGAAACAATAACAAATAGATAAGGAGACAGAGGGTCACCTTGTCTCAGACCACGACCACAAGAGAAAAAGCCTTTTGGCACCCCATTAACCAAGACAGAGTACTTAGGAGTAGTGACACAAGATCTAATTAAGTTGAGGAATTTACCTTGGAAACCAAATTTTTCAAGAACAACAAAAGGGAAATTCCAAGCGACCCAATCATAGGCTTTAGAAATATCAAGTTTCAAAGCCATACCTTGCTTTTTGCAAAGGCCCATAGAATGTAACAAATCATGAATATAAATAGCCACATCCAAAATTTGGCTTCCCTAAATAAACCCCTTTTGGTTAACAACAATCATCTTATTCAAGACTAGTTTTAGTCTATTAATCATTATCTTAGAAAGTATCTTATAAGCGGTGTTACACAAACTGATAGGTCTATAGTCATTCATAGAAGCAACCTCATTTGTCTTAGGGATAAGCACTATAAAAGTGGTGTTCATCTAATTTAAAAGCCTTTCCAATTTGAAGAAATCCCTGACAACATTGAATAGGCCAGAAGAGAAAATGTCCCAATAATCCTAAAAAAATATAGGAGGAAAGTCATCTGGCCCCGAAGCTTTAAAAGTGCCAAAGGAGAAAATTGCTTCCTTAACTTCCTGCATAGAAACAACTTTGGACATATCTTTTAAATCATATTCTGAAATGACATTTGGAATCACCTACAAAATATCCTCCAAATCAACACTATCCACCATAGGCATTTTAGGAAAGTTTGAGAAGAAGGAAACAACTTCCCTTGCAATATCCTCCTCCCTATTTAGTCTTGTCCCATTAGAAGTATCTAAAAATCTAATCTTGCTTCTACCTCTATGTTTTAAGGTGGATTGATGAAAAAACTTTGTATTTCTATCCCCTTCCCTCAACCATTGGATCCTTTATTTTTGTTTCTAGAAAACAACTTCTTTTTTGTTTATTTTATACCATTGAGATCTAAGGTCCCTTTCTTGGTTATAAATATTTTCATCCATAATACCCAATTCCATCAAATCCTGAATCTCCTTAATTTTTTAAGCTTAGAGATTTTTTAGTGGTAAATATATTACAAACAAATACTTATTCCAACCCTTAACATTTTCTTTGACTTTCTTTAGCTTCTGAGTTAAATGATACATTGGAGTACCATCACAAGGAGCATTCCACCATTCTTCTACCAAATATTTGAAGTTTGGATGACGAGACCACATAATTTCATACCTAAAAGGGAAAGGTCCTTTAGCCACTTTATCCTCCCATCCAAGGAGGAGAGCACTATGATTTGAGCCAGTCTTGGGGAGAGCCGTAAGATTGAGATTTTGCAAAGATCTTTGTAATGTTGTACCTAATGAGCATATTCTTTTTTTTTTAATCTCAAAATAGATTTTATTTAATATGAATGGATTCTTCTCAATTTGACTCTCTTGATATGTTTCCTTGTGGATCCTAGCAATATAGATACACTTGTTTCATCTTCACATTGTTAGAGTTGAGAGTAAACCCCATAATTCCCATAATCACTTGCAACCAAAATGCTTATCAAATATGAGAGATCAAAGCAATGATTATACTCATGCGACCTTGAGAAGAGAACTAGTCCACAAAAGCATATGATAATCCTTCTATATTGAATAATGAATATGAATGATTATGAATTATTACAAAATACAATAATGAATGCTTATAAAAGTAAAAATGAAAACCCTAGATGAAGATTTGATTAGATTGTGACAAGTGTCCTAATCTCACACAATGAGACAACTTAACCTATAAATAGCCCGATATATTAATAAAAATTCACTCATAAGTTTAGCTTAAGTGAATAAAGCAATAAGGGACCTAATAATTAATTAATGATTAATTAATCATCTAGTGATGTCCTAATTACTCCAACAACCCCCCTTAAGATCAACTTAGGGAGAAGCTAAAAAAACTTGATGAAGAATGCAATGAAGCATGCATGGATGGGCTTTGAATACAAGGTGTGATGAGGTACCCATGTATAAAAAAAATGAAATCTCTCATAACTAGAGAAAAGGGGAAAACCACATGGCAAAAAACTCCTCTCCAAAAATGAGAAAATGAAATGACTGCACTAGTGAAAGAAGGATAGGAGGACTCAATGTGACCCCTAAAGACTTATTCTATCACACATTTACAAAAGATGTCCCACTAGTAGGAGATAGAAAAATAGGATTTGAACCCCCACATAAAGAAAGAGCTCATGTGAAAATGATGAATTCCTAAAGACATAACATGATCCACTACCTGTAAAACAACATTTCTCGATCCACTGGTGATTGGAGAAGCCAATCCAAAAATATGGAAGAATCAGGAATCCAAATCCAAATGATGTGTGTCTCTAAAAATTGTTCATGTGTCCACATGTCGAAAAGAGATGATGTAAATCCATAATCTTGTGAAGAATAATGTAGAACAAGATCCAAAGACAATGAAGATGATGGTCCAACAATGATGATGTGGTTGTCAACAAAGAGGAGGTGAATGCTCTCAAAGTAATCATCCAAATCTATAATGCGAGACTCTACAAACAAAGATGATATATCTATAAGATATGAATCCCAATTTGTCATGTCTAAAAGATGATGTATGTCCTACTACATTGAACCAATAGGAACCAAAGATATTGTGATTCCAAGCTGATTAGGAACATTAAAAGATAAAAATTAGGTCTCAATATGAAGAGTAGGAACATGAAGACAAGTCTTTGAACTGTATCAAAACATGAAATTCCTATAATATACTCAAGCTCCTCTAAAGTATCATCATCAAAGGGTAGGTAATCCATATCTACAAGAGGTATGGGAAAATATGCAACATGATCTTCTAGGAATGACAAGATATGAGGTTCTCCATGGATCTCCCAAAGACAAGTCTGAAGCATGTGGAGAAAATCAATGTTTGATACAACAATATATAATATCAAGATCAACACTAGAACATGTATCTCCTACAACATGACCACTGATAATACCCCATGTTGAATAACTCCCTGGTGTGTCTAGTGTAGGTATGAGTCCATATAGATAAAGAAAAATATCAAACCACCTAAGATGTGTTAACATGTCATTTCACCAAGGCTCATAATTATCCTTTTCCAAGATGACACAAAAGCCATGATACTTCCTCAAATGAAAAAATAAGAGACTAAAAACCTCAATGCATGTAAATAAAATCAAATGAAGTCATCTCACATAAACAAATCCTTTCCAGGTGCTAATACCTCTAAGTAATTGACAAAAATATGAAATCACCAAAAACTGAATAAAATGTACCTAGGGTAGATTTTGCAAAAAGTGCATGAATGGATCTTAAGAGCTTTGAAACACATTTTCATCATTGATAGAAACAAGAAAATAGAAGGTACAAGTAAAATGTTATGAACTTGGAAGAAGAAAATGAAGATATGAATTTGAATGGGAATAAAATGAACCAATAGAAAATTTTGATGATGAGACCTACACCAATGGAAAGTTCTCAAAATCATTTTTTGATGATATCTTGTTTTCTTGATTTTGACATTGTATGCCCAAGTTATGGTGAAAAGAAAAAATCACTCCTTTATATCACATTAGGGCTTGGAGGGGGCTAGGATACTTGTTCTATGATTGACTATACTACTGATGTCAACGCCATGTCATGTTAATGTCAATAAATTATGCTAAGAATATTTTGTTAGTCGAAAAAAACATTTATCGATCACCTAAAAAAAATCTTGATGGAATATGTTGCAGATACTTGGAATATTTCAAAGGAATCCAAAATCGCCAATTGTTTGAGGGTGCAACACAATATTTTGGTGAGTTTCTCTAGGAAGGGAATATATCAATCACCATCGAGTTAGAAGTTACAACTAGTGCATTATTTTTTGAGGGCATTAGAGTTCTTTGTAGTGGTCGACCATCGGTAGGTTGGAATTATTGTTGAGTAGCTTATAAAGCCACCATCAATTGATGAGCGAGCCTACAAGGTTTGAGGAGATAGTTGTTGGCACTACCACAATTAGCGACTCTACCCTAGGGTACAAAAAATCCACTCCCCTATTTTTTTTGCTTTGAAAAAACCGTTTGATTTGATTATTATTTAAAAAAGAATTAAAAAATATTTTTTTTGATTGAAAACCCTAGTGTACCTACAAATATTTGCATAGAAATGAATGCAACAGGATTGTATGAATTTTGTATGGAGGATCATGCTGCAAAAAATTCCTTTTTCACAACTACTCCAAATTCAACAAAACGACAGGTGATCTTAAGGTTTTTGGTTGTTCTGGACTCAATGGTGATGCCTGTTTCGCTCCAAGATGAGATGATTATTCTCTCAATGAGGGATCTCTCAAAACTTAGATAGGAAATCATGGATTTGGTGCTTTGATACCATTTTGGAGTTGATAGTGAACCCCACAACTCCCAAAAATCACCTGCAACCAAAATACCTATCACATACAAGAGATCAGAGCAATGAATATGCTCATGCAACCTTGAGAAGAGAATCAATCCACACAAGCATTTGATATGCCTTTTGTATTGAATAATGAATGTGAATACCTATGAATTATTGCAAAATACAATAACAAATGCTTATAAAAGAAAAATTACAAACCCTAGATGAGGATTTGATTAGATTGTGACAAATTTCCTAATCTCATGCAATGAGAAAAATTAACCTTTAAATAGCCCAATCTAATAGTAAAACAAAACTCCTAAGTTTAGTTTAAGTAATTAATTAATTATTAATTAATTATCAAGTGATATCCTATTTACTCCAACACACACAAGGTTGATGGTCCATCTTAAATATATTTTCAATTATGGTCTATTGATAATGTATTTAGTAAGGAGTGTAGTAATAGTCCTTGCTGGTGTGAGTTAGGTGTTTTTCCTAATTGGTTCATCACCAAGGTCCTATTCACACTACTTAAGTTTACTTATGGTACACATAGGATACTTATCACTTTATGTCTCATCATAAGATTAAGGCATGCCTCATAATATTATGAAATTATATGTATCACCTTGGTCTATAAAACCAATGAGTTCCTTTTGTATTCTCATTCATTGACTTTGATAATATTTGTATATTTACATCCTTTGATAGAATATAATAATTATCTCATATTTTGATCTCTTGTTCTCTCATTGAAGCTCTTAGATCTTGGGTGGCTACATCTTGAACCAAATATTACATAGTGTAGAGCGTTCTATACCAACTCTTACATGTTATCATAGCTTGTGGGATTACTTATTGTTAGTCCTTATTGAGATATCTAGGTTTTAAATCTTGGCGGATCTTCGAAATTTAAGTATGATCTTCTCTTTCATCGAATGATGACCTTGGGAATAAAAAAATTGATAGAAATACTAAATTTGAGAGGTTCCACATTATGTCTTTGTATTGCATGTTCATTTTGGAGCTTGTTGGTGCAAATATGAGCTCATCATTGAGTTCAATATATCCAAGAAATTTATTTTATCATTTTTTTTTCCAAATTGGACATGTGAGGCTAAATCCACAAGGTTTTGAAGTTTGGAGGTGGTTACTAGAACTAGAAGGTAGCTATAACTCTAGAACATTTTGGTCTAATTTGACCCTACCATCACATCTAAGAAGCATAAGAACCTAAACATCAAATGTCAACTCATAAAATTTGGACACTTCTATTCTAGTTCATCAAAAAAAATCCCCCCCTCTACCATATAGTCATCCATACAACTAGATGCAGATGTTATTTCATGAATTATGTAGGTTGGCATAAAAGATACAAACGTAGTTTTTTAAAAATTAAATATGTTTTTTTTCTTAATTTTTAGATTAAAAAAATATGTCCAAGGCATACAACCTACATAGATTGTGTAGACCATACATGCTTGCATTGGTATAGTATGTGGAGATACCAACACCATGTGACACATCACCACATGCGAGGCCCATTCCTGCCATGTACTCTGACAACCTGCCAACACTTGTTGATGTTGGCATATTTTGGTAGTATATACCACACTAAATTTTTTCTCAAAAAAAAAATTTCTTGAATGAAACCACCATGATCTACCTATAAGCATTTTTTTGCTCACAAAAGGAATTTTCATGGTATGTATTGATGTTTCAGGTGTATGGCCATGGTTTGAAGATTTTTTGTAGTAGTATCAAGTATTGGGAATACTTCAACATTTGGTAGAGTATATTCTATTATGTTTATTTCTAATGTTAGTAGTGATATTATCATTTTTCCTCATAGCCTACCCCTCTCACCATTTGAGTTTTGATATTGGTAGTCCAACTTTAGAGGCTTGTATCTGAGTCATTCAATCTCCTTTTTTGGAGCAGTTTTTTTATTTGGGATAAAATTATATGACCTTTGTAGTGGTGTGGATAGTATTTTATTTTAGTGTTTGGTTTTTTCTAGAAATTGTAGATTCTCACAAGTGATGTTGAGTTATTATCATTTTGGGAACTTCTAGAGCTCCATTTGGGCTCCTATGATAATATTTTTTGGTGCAATTTTTTTTAAATGTATAATTTTTCCTCTACTTTCCAATGTTATGATTAGATTGCTCTCATTATATAAAAAATGTGTACTTTAAAAATGTGGCCAAATTTGGTATTTTTATGCTCTAAGATCAAGTCCACTTCTATTTTTTTCAAGTGCCACCTATAATCACACTAAATGTAAAGTGCCAATATCATACACTGGACTAGGGGGATTCTTGATTGAGTAATTTAGGGGGGGCAGAGTGAGTAACCTTGTGGTGGTTGATTGTACTTTATTTTCTTTGTTGTGTGCTCTTTCAATGGGTAAATCTCAAATTGAACTCCTAACTCTATATAATTATGCTTCATGAAGAAAATTAGTATGCAATTATCTAATGGGAAAGGGTTATCTAGGATATCTAAGAGAACTTATTCCTAAATCTACTAATGCTAGTACAAAGGCAATATGGGAGATCAATTATGAGAAAACACTTGGATGCATTTGGTCATTAGTATCTTTTGATTTATAGTTTCATATTGAATCATGCAAAACACCTAAGGAGACTTGGGAGACTTTTTAAAAATTATATGGTAAAATAGATAAGATTAGGGGATAAAAGTGATAATGATATGATGAATCTTGACCCTAAAGGCTTTGATCACATCCAAGCATACATCTCTTAGATTAAGAAACTAATAACATGATTAAAAGATTGAAACATTTTTAAGGAGGATTTCCAATTGATTTTAAATGTGTAATCCAAGCTTGGTACTCAGTGTTCAATATTATTTTTTGGCTTTTATATCCATTGAATTTCTATGGGAACTACATATGTTGATCCTAGTCTTGATGAATTTCCAAATATTATTTAATCTAATAGGAAGTTCAAAGTTAATTGAATTGGGTCTCATCAAGTCTTCTAAGCCACAAGAATTTGTGGCTAGTAAGCCTAAGGTACAAAAATAATTAGGGAATATTGAAAAGAAGAAAAATAACAAGATATAAAGATTTTGAATCCTGTCTCTCTCAATGGGAATCATCTAAGAATGAGAAGCCTAAATCTACATACTCTAAGAAATCAAGGCATGATAACAATCAATGTTATTCAAAACATATTGATGAGTTAAAGCATCTTGTTAAAAATAATCAAATTAATTCACTTTCAACAATATCAGTGGATTCATCTTATTCTTCTTCAAAGTTAGAGAGATAAGGTGGGAAAACACTTGCAATTGTAGTTATAGATTTTGCATCAGAGAGGTGAATACTTGATTCTAGAGCTTCACATGATATGGATTCATCACAAAGTATGTTCTCTTCATTTGATTATTGTTCATCATCATAAATCTCGATGGCTAACAAGACATATATACATTTTTGTGGGAAGGGATCTATTGACAAATCATTTATTGATTTTCTTTGTGTACCTTCACTATCAACCAATATCCTTTCTATCTTAATCACACATGGTGGAGTAGGAAATATTTTTGAGTTCACACCAAATTCTATCATCATTCAAGATTTGTATACCAAAGATATAGTTGTAGTTGGGAAAGTCGATCGTCAATCTCAAGTCTATGTACCTTGTCACATTTTTCTTCTACTATTCCTTTGGTTGATGTACACACTAAGGCATCTAGTGTGGACATGTTTGCAGAGATTCAGTATGGTCGTTTGAACTCTTTCATCTATTAAGGTTCTAGAGATACATGTTCACATTAGATCGGCTTCATCTATTATTTCTTTTGATGAAACTAGTTTTGCTAAATCTCTTTTCTTCTCTCTTATGTGGGGGAATTTTCCTCACATGGGGTTTTGTTCTTCTCATTCTTTTTTTAGAGTATTTTGCATTTTCTCTCTTTTGAGGAAGATTTTTATCCCATTAGGTTTTCTCCTTTTCTCTATTTGTGAGAGATTGCATTTGTAAGTAACTGACATTGCCTAGTAGTTGGGACCCATCCTTACATATTTGAATCATGTACATTCTTCGTAAGTTGCACTTAAGGGGTGGTGTTAGTGTGAATAAAGTTTTTTACCTAATTGGTTCATCACCTAGATCCTTTTCACGCTAGTTACTTAAGTTTACTTATGGTAGACACGACATTTATCACTTTATGTCTAAATTCATAAGATTAAGACACATGTCATAATCTTATGCAATAGTCCTTTATTTTCTTGTAATGGATTTGATGACTCTTTCTTTCATGATGATTTAAAATATGATGCACATTCTTTTAAAAGTGAATACTAAATTAATTTAGTGGAAAAAAAGATCCATTATTACATATTAGATCATTTTTATCTCCAAGTTATTCTTATATACATAATGATGAGACATTGTGCATTTGGTGATCTATTGATTGGTAAAGCTAAAAAATAGCTTGATTCATGTAATGCTCATTATCCATCATTCAATGCTTTATCATGTTCTTTATAGATAATTTCACTTGTGTCCCTAGAATAGGTATTTCGCATGGCTCTCATTCTTCATGACATAGTGGCTCTTCTTGGGGGGATTCTATGAGTTTCTTATGCATTGTGATGATATACCATGTTTGATGTTCATGTGAATTATTATTATGATCCTTTCTTAAGTACTTGTGGAGTAAATTTTTCACACTTAATCTTACAAATAAATTAGACATACATGAATACGAAGAATATGAAGATCTCTTACAATTTCTAAATTTCTAATTAGTATATATGAGGGCGATGGGCCACTACTTGATGATATATATTCATTCACTATCACACATTATATGGATACACATATGGATATGGGCCCACTAACTCATTTGACTACAAAATATGACAAAAATTTCTGACGAAAGATGTATAATTAGATGTATTGTCATGTACCCATGTATTTAATGTGAAATTTTTTATTAAAAAAAAAAATTATGCCTGATGTTCGTCGAATTTGTGACACTCTGTGATTTTTGTCGCTATTTCGACATACACTTAAAGTCAACCATCTCCTTCCAACAATAGCCCTTCTGCTTTGACTGTATCCAATGCTTCTTGAAGTATCCTATTGCATTCATTCATCCTATTAGCTCTCAAAAATGCAGGTTAAATACCTCAAGAGGTTGCCAAACTCTTGGTACATTTCAGGGTAACATACAAGGCTGAATGGTTTAGACCTTCTTCTCTTTAGGTGTTGCTAGACTTAGGTGGGTACACCTATATGAATGAATCAGACTTGATTTGTGTTTATTCCCTAAAACAATTTATCCACAATGGCAAGTGGGAGTGGATAAATGAATTCTTATTTTGGTATAGATTGTATAAGCAATATCAAGGCTAATCTTAATATGTTCAGTTAATAGATGTAAAAGATAAAATGAATGAAACTAAAATGATGGAATGTGAGGGACCAATGCTCTATTGGGTATATGGAGTCAAATAGAAATCAGATTTAAGTGACTTATAACTGGCAATAATTCTAACTATTTGGCACTTTTATGTTTATAACTTGTATAAACAGGCAAGGGTGTAATTATCATATTCTTATTTAATAATCCAAAATAATAATTCCAAGTTGTTGTGAATAATCAAGAGGATTTCTTCTTTAATAATCCAAAATAATAATTCCAAGTTGTTGTGAATGATCAAGAGGATTTTAATCTTTACTTGAAAGACCCAATTAAATATGCCACATAGATACAACAAATGTGCATTGATAAATTGAAAATGTGCTTGATATATCAATTTAAAAAATAGAGAAATATCAAATATGGAGACAAACTAATAATATCTTCAATTAACTTAACAAACAATTGATACCAACATAGAGCCACCGAATCAGAGATTTTTCATTAACTCCTTCAAAATTTAAACGTGCATCTTGGTCCTTTTTGTTGTAAACATTGTATCAATCTCTATTCTCCTACTTCTTCTATCTACTATATTCTAATATAATCCCCTCATCGTCTTGGTCTCTCTTATTTATACGAGAGGCAATTAGCTTTAGACAAAGGATGTGGATTTTGATAACAAAAATTAACTGAAAAGATAAAATGTATTTAGAGATAACTAACATATGCAAATCTATTAATCTTTGAGTAAGAAGTTTGTGGTCATCTAATACCTATGCAAGGCTCTTACTTTATGATATGATATGTTTTCCTTCTGATGACACCGATCAATCTTCATCTGAGCCCAGATATTTTTCCTGCCATTTGCTTATTGTTAAATCATTCAGCTAGTACTTGAATTCCTGTGCAGTAGTGAAATTTGTAAGGTGACTCTTCCATCTTCTATCAAGCAGGTTTCTGGCATCTACAACAAACTTTGTGTAACCATTATCCAACGTTATAATTCCATCAAGTAGAGTGTGAAAATTTTCCAGATTGATATCACCATCACCCTGAATATATGTCAAACATTGAGGAACCATTTGATCAAACTCATTCTTCCATCCATCGACATCCTTGAATTGTCCACATCTTTGATGATCAAAGGACTGAAACTATACTTTATTGAATCAAATAAATTCCTTTTGTTCTCCACCTTCTTCGTCATGTCAATCAAATACTTATGATTGTTAGTTTTATGATTAGATGTAATGCACAAAAAATTAATTCAAAATCAAACACAATAACAAAGCAGATACCCTAGGAAAACCCTCCTCTTGAGGGAGAAAAAACCCAACAACAATACATCTCTTATGTAGTGAATCAGTACAATAATGATCTCCTTACAAGAGGCCAATATTCAGGCCCAAATACAAGCACCAATGAATGATGCAACACAACAATACAAGAGATAATTCGCTGATGAAAAACTCAGCCTCTAATGATATCAATCTGCCTTGAGAAGAACTCACACATGAGATGAAGAATGAACTAGGATGAAATCTGAATGATGAACAATGAATTTTCCATCGAGTATATATACAATATGAAGGGAGAGGTTGCGTCTCTCCAATGCATCAAGTCGACCACCTTGAAACATCACATCTCCAATATTCAAGAAGTCAGCTACCTTGACATTCACGCCTCCTCAATATTCAAATTATATCAAGGTCGACCTTGATAATAATATTAATTATGCCTCTTCATTATAATATGTTGGCCTTAACAAATGGATATAACTCTTCAATCATCGTGCCTCTTGATGACTCAATAAATTAAATAGCCATGGACTATAATTTAATTTATCTCATGTAAGAAGATCTTTGGAAGAATACTATTGATGTTGCTCAATAAACATCAACACTCCCTCTTAGCTAGGAGTATACTTCCAATTGCACAAAACATATCACCTCATCATGATGTATACCATTATGGCTACAACCATGAGTGGAAAAGAAGAATATCACCTCATCACGATATCAGTTATCACCTCAACATGATATCAACCATAATGGCTACAACCATGCATGGTATGTACAAGTGTTCATCACTTGCGTGATGTTGTCACCGCAACATGACTTTCACCATGGCTCTCCCAGAGGGTGAAAACACAAGCACAAGAAAATCATCACAGACTCTCTCACGTGATGTTGTCTTGGAGTCACACACATGACATCCACCATGTATCTCCCAGAGGGTGGAATCAAGGGATTTCACCTTGAACTTCTCTTACAGAGAAGAACTCATTAATCAAGGGATTTCACCTTGAACTTCTCTCACAAAGAAGAACTCATTAATCACGGGATTTCACCTCGAACTTCTCTCACAGAGAAGAAATCATTAATGAGGATCACTAATACTGAGACTCCTTAGTTAAGGCTGTATTCTCCACCATACTAAGCTTATCTTGAAAGTACACAAACTTTATCTTGGAGAGAGGCTTAGTGAGAATGTCTATCATCTGCTCATGAGTGCTGATATACCTCAACTGTATAGCTTTCCTCAATACCATATCTCTGATATAGTGGTAGTTGATGTCAACATGCTTGGTTTTGTCATGAAACACAAGATTGATAGAAAGCTTCACATATCTCTGGTTATCACAATGAATGATAGTAGGCTCCATTGATTGTCCAAACAATCCCGCAAGGAGCTTACGAAGCCACACTGCTTCCCGAGCTGCCATACAAGCTGTGATATACTCTTCCTCTGTTGTACTCAATGCTACAGATGACTGTTTCCTAATACACCAGGAAATCATAACAGATCCCAAATTGAAGTAACATCAAGAGGTACTCTTCTCATTAGCAACACAACCATCTTCTTTAGGTTCAGTAGACTCACTCTGAATCTTTAAGCTCTTGTATCGACCTTCCGACCTCATTGTCCAAGATTGCTTGCAATGCTTGCCTTAGAGAAATGGTTTCCAACACACACCTCTGTAGAGATTTAGGGCTGTCCTCTTTGACCTCATCCTAGATCACTCTATTTTGAAAAGGTTTGCAAAGCTACCAATGTTAAATCCAAGTTGATTGACTTGAGCAATTTTGATCTCAACTGTTGAAGAAGTACATCAAGGATTTGACATCTAGCCTTGCAACATTGCAACCCTTACTTGTTCTCAGCGAGCCATATAACTCACTCAGAAGGTTAATTCTTCCTCTTCGAAGAGATGTCTTTAGTAATTCACTCAGAATGATGGCTACAAGTAGTGTCTCCATACTTTTCTCTTGAAAGCAATCTCTTGGTCCATCTTAATGCACATTAAGAAGAGATTACTAATAGTTCATATAACTCAACTATTTCAAAGAGAATTACCATTGCTAGAAGCATACATGATTTACTCTCTCAATGTTTTAGCATGAATTAATAACTATACAACAATTCATGAACATTATTCAACCATGTAGTAGTTATCTTAATGAAGTCAAAATTTTGTATGCAAAAATTGAGGGATCGATATCAATGATCACAATATCTGCTCTCTCTACCCTTTATAGTGGTGTCAATCGCTACTGCTCTCAATGCAAACTCTTAACTTCGATTGCAACTGATTACACAACATTGGAGTTGAAATCTTCACGAGACTAGAACATTGTGTAGGATCATCATCTAATCTACATAAACTAGATGACCAAACAACAAAAAAGATGATTCAATTATATTATCTTATCCCAATGTAACACATATAACCAATGTTAGATTTGCACAACTTAGCAAACTGAATTTTACTCTAGATTTCAAAAGTATAAGCAAAAATAATACTTATCTCAATGAAATCAGAATCCTTAAGTTTTGCACATAAACCATCTTCAGATCTGCACAAGGATTAAAAAACAAGAGGGATGAACAACTATGGATTCTACAAATCACTCAAGCCCGCATAATATTGTTGAATGGCTCTACAATACCCAAGCAATACCCAATTGAATCCTCATGAAGTTTCCATTTCTGAATGACTCCACATAAACTAACTAATGGCTCCCACCATAGTACCGATAAGGACATGACTTCCCAAAATTTTCTTGTGAATGTTCCTCTAAATAAGACTATTCCAACACCAGGGCATATATAAATTAGCAGATAGAGATGTTAAGTGACATTAGAAAGATCATTGAAAATAACTAGCTTTCCAAGCAAGTGAAAGAAGAAAGAAATTGAGTTCTCGAGACTCATTAGAGTTTGGAAAAGGACTTTCAGCATCCAAGAATGAGCACTTATATTTCTGGGCAGATACTTCAAGAGACCCAATAATATAGTCAGAGCCTCCAAGTCGGGCTAGTCAAGGATGTAGCGGCTAAACCCGAATGACTAGAGATAATACTTCGACCCTGAGGATACATGACGACAAAATAACCAACAACTGCATTCACGATTGCTCTGAGTCTTATATCCTGCAACCAATCAATATAATGAGAATAATGATAGTATCTTCACAAGGGCACTTATGATAGCTTCTTCCCCCAGTTACAAGACAAAGGACTTCACACATATAACATCTCTAGGAGCGAGCATCAATGAATATCTACAAATGCAAGATATATATCAGGAATTTGAATACAATGGACTTGACTCCTCTCAAATGAATTTAAATTTTCTTCACAAGATCACATCAATTTAATAATTCCTTTCACTATATATAAGACATTCAGGATTGAGGGTGCCAGAAGGATAGAGCCAACATGATCATGCAAGAGTTTCAATGGCTTCAGCAATCCTGTGAACTAGAGATAGTTATCTGCAAGTGTAGGAAGGTGGAGACTCTCGTGATGATGCACCTGACTGATGAGCGACATTCATCGCCCTTTATAGTGGTGCCTTCTCCACAAGATGGCTCCTCTACACAGAAAAAGTACTCTTTTGTTGATAGCTACAGGGGTGGTGAGAGCAAAAGTCTCTGCCAACAAGGCGTGAAAGAAATATCTCCCTAGTCGCTAACCCAAATTTTCCCACCTTGAGCGAGTGTGAAGAGGAATACACTGATCTCCAGACTAAAAGAAATGTCCAATTGTGATGGAAATATTGATAACAGAATGGAGTAGCTCCATAGATAAAGTGGTTCAACTCATGCTCGTTGATCTCAAGGTGATACCCAGTTGTTGTAACTCAATTCTTTCAACAATCAAAGTTTCCAGAATGGTGCACGAAGAGATACTTGAATGCTCAACCAAATCTGATCAAGATCTTTCTTATACCCACTCTGATACCATGTTAGTTTTATGATTAGATGTAATGCATAGAAAATTAATTCAAAATCAAACACAATAACATAGCAGATACCCTGGGAAAACCCTCCTCTTGAGGGAGAAAAAACCCAACAACAATATATCTCTTATATATTGAATCAATACACTAATGGTCTCCTTACAAGAGTCTAGTGTTTAGGCCAAGCACCAATGGATGATGCAAAAAAACAATACAAGAGATAATTCGCTGATGAAAAACTCAGCCTCTAATGATATCGAATTTCCTTGAGAAGAACTCACACATGAGATGAAGAATGAACTAGGATGAAATCTGAATGATCAACAATGAATTTTCCATTGAGTATACGTACAATATGAAGGGAGAGGTTGCATCTCTCCAATGCATGAAGTCAGCTACCTTGAAACATCACGTCTCCAATATTCAAGAATTTGGCTACCTTGACATTCATACCTACTCAATATTCACATTATATCAAGGTCAACTTTAATAATAATATTAATCGTGCCTCTTCATTATAATATGTCGGCCTTAACAAATGTATATAACTCTTCAATCATCGTTCCTCTTGATGACTCAATAAATTAAATAGCCATGGGCTATAATTTAATGTATCTCATGTAAGAAGATTGCTGGAAGAATACTACTGACACTGCTCAATAAACATCAACAATGCTCATCAATAACTGCCTTCACCATCTCTTGAGTAGGCTTTAATCTCGGAGGTGCATCAGGCTCCCTCTATGTTGATTTTCATAAAGTGTTTAAAATGTGGTAAGTGGGCTTCCATCTTTTACATAATTCCTCTAGGATTGGGGAATTAATATTTATTTGTCTGAGGGCTTTCACCAAATGACTAAAACCCTCATGGAATCCACTTTTCTTCTCTTTTAAAACTCTAATTATGTGCTTCAATATTTCTTTTAAGGTATCCAAGATGTGCTTCCTGACATCATCCATATTATGTTTCTTCAAATTTTCAATCTCCTCTTTAAACTGTTGGATTTGTGGATCTTCAACTGGAGTAGGTGGATGATAGACAACCATTTCATCCCCTTTTACATTTGTGGCTTGTTGTAATTGTTTCTTTAATCTAACACCTTCAATGAATAACTTATTTATTTCATCATTTGATAACTTGAGTCTCTTTTCACACTCTTTTATCTTCTTCTCCATGTTTTCTACTACATCCTTTGTAAACATGGCAGGGTGCATAGTTATGGTTGTTGCTTTTGTTGTGTTGGCATAACAACTAA
The DNA here is from genome assembly GCA_007258455.2 of Sequoia sempervirens. NCBI lineage: Eukaryota > Viridiplantae > Streptophyta > Pinopsida > Cupressales > Cupressaceae > Sequoia > Sequoia sempervirens. The sequence continues at coordinate 78,207 of VDFB02338145.1, read as the reverse complement.
CACCTCTGGAGTGCAAGTTGGTATGGATAGCTATGCACACTACGTGATGAGTGCTCTTAAAATTAGGAGGGGGAAGCTCCCTCATTATGTGGACAAAAGTGCTTGAAAACTAAACTAAACTATTTCCTATCTTTTTATCTTGGTTGTAAGAGGCACAAGGTTTGTAATAAACTCTATACATTGCAGCTAAGTATTTTTTGGTTTCGTGAGACTTAACTACAACACACAAAACTAAGTAACTTAACTATCGAATCCCCTCAAGAATTTAGATCATGAGGAAACGGAGTGGGAATGATTATTAGATGATAAATTGGGTACAGACTTACAATGTGAACGCATGACTATCTACTTGTCTAAATAGGATTATTACTCACACACATCACAAGATAAACCAAGTACAAAATCTCAACTTAAAGGCAAGGTGGCACAACTATCAGCTCAATATGAATAAGTTTATTGAATACAAAACACAAAGGATACCCAACTAGGATAGTAAATTGCATAAGCAAGACATGCATACAATCTATGATCAAACTAGCCACTATATCTAAGACAAACATTCACCATAATAATTGCATGAAACCCAAGTGGCATAACAATTCATTATCACAATAAATACTCATGAAGAGATATAGAACGAGCAATATTACAGGCAAGGTAGGCACAACATATGTTTCTCTCTCGTGCAAAAGTTATGTACAAATGAGAAAAAGCTCTTATTTATAGACATCAAAAGGTGTAGGGAACCCTAAAATCACTTTGAGTCAGTTACAGTCTTACAATGCATGCAAGATCTTATTGCTAAAACCCTAATAAAGAAAACTATACAGTTAACTAGAAAGCTACCATCAGTTAACCGGTACAACTAAACTAAGTGGACAATGTGCAAGCATGCACATCGTTATTGAAAGAAAAGTTAACTGGAACACTACCCTCAGTTAATTAAAAAACCCTAAACCTAACTCTTGCAAAGATATTTCCAAGGAAGAAATATGCATGTATGAAATCAACAAGAGAACTCAAGACTAAAAGTTGAGTTAACTGTTGCTTCTGACTCTATCCTTGAAACTAACTATAAGTCACAACTAATTGATCACTCCCACTCATCACAATCTATCATATCATACAAGAACTGGTCGATCACTCCATCCTTTGGAACTCTGATACTATCCATGATGATAATCTACCCCTTCAACTCCTTGTCACCATTCTTGACTGTTTGCATGCATTCTCTAACTTCTCCAGTTGCCTTTCTGAAACTGGTTGTCATCATTGAGATGTTCAACAATTTAGATGCCACGGGGTCTCCCTTGAGATTATCACAAATCAACCCCTCAAACTTGGCTTGCACTACATCAATTCCAATATATGTGTCATCCTCAAGAAGATAATGACATGAGATTTGAACAACAAATCCATTGATGGGTATGAGAGTTGTGATGACATTATCTCTGAGTGCAATCAACTTGGTAGAGATATTCTTGAATGTCTCCATTTTGAAAGGATGTTGCTCCCTCCAAGCGAAGATTTTATCTTTTTCTTCACTCTCCTCCATGGTGTCATATGCAGCTGATAGTTGGGATACCAGAATGCAATCCTTCACCAAACTTGCTACCACTACAATCTCGAGCTACTAAATTCCCTGACGAATTCCATGCACATCACCCCTTAGCTGATATAACTCTGCAAGAAGATTTCGACCAACAACAATGAAGTTGTCAACCCAGTTGTCCAAAATTCTACCATGATTGACTAATTGATCTAACTTCTATTGTTCTATAGGTTTAATTCATGGAAGAACAGGTACTCTACTTGGATTTCCATGAACAAGATCAAAGATGTACTGTCAAAGTTGACTATTCTCAACTCTAAGAAGTGATTTATCTTCTTCATCCTTCATGACGCATTCTTCAAGATTATTTGTGACAATCCTGAGAAGGCTCACTTCTGTCTCCCAAGTGGTTCTGTCGAGATTCGCTTTGATGAAGGTAAAGTCACCAACCTCAACCTCGTCTAGGCTCTTACCCACTACTAGTGGTGTAGCAACTTCTGTAACAATCTCTGACTCTAGAGTCTTTTCAATATGCACCTGCTTCTCAATTTTCTCATTTGACCTCCCCTAATAAGGTTTTCCAAACTCAGATAAATCAAGGTGATAAGAAGGATCTTGCCTCTATCTTCCTCAATATTTCTCAAGCCAACTTGAATTAGTAGTACTATCAGATTGAGGAGAGACCATCCCTGATGTATCAACCTGTGGTGGATCAGTCGTCTCTGATGCTACTCAAACTAGTGATTTTGGCTCTAAATCTATATCAATATGATGAGAATGTGGTGAACATGGTGGACTAGCAGGTGAAATACATGGCTCAACTTGGATGATTTTCTCTACTAGAACCTTAGGTGCCTTTTCTACTTGCTTCTGCTTCCGTTTTCCAGTATTCTTCCCCTTTGTATTCTCGCTGAGTCTAACTCCTTTAGGTGGCTTCAAGATAACCTTGACCTGAGGCCTTGACCTCGAAGTAGAAGGCAACAAAGAAATCCTATTGGCAACTATGTGACTGGAAGTGTCTTGCGCTTCCTCTTACTCTTCAAGAACTATCTGTTGGTTTTGATAACTGATTTAGACATGTCCTCAATGGAGGCACTCTCCCTAGTGTACCAATCTAGTGAGAAAAGTGGTTGGAGAGCAACTTGATCTTTGGAATATGAGCTAATTAATACTTTTCCATCATCATCTAATAGATCCTCAACATCTTCTAATAAGTAATCAACAATCTGAGTAATAGTGGGTCTATATTAGTGACGATGACGAACCTCAAATTCATCCTCACAATTAGCCTAGAAATCCTCAAGTGTTAGCTTATGTGCAATCCCTCGCTCTAACCTGGCTGCATAGTGACCCAAAGGATCATAAGAACGTCTCTTAGTGTGGGATTTGAGATTGAATATCTCAAGTTTGGTCATCATAAACTTGCAATCAGCCGGAGTCCTGCGTGTGAAAATACACCATCCAAAAGTAAAGAAAATTGTTGACGTATGGTAACTACGAAGAAAAGAGTGAACATGTCGAACTTGTCTAAGAAACTCCATGAAAAGAACTCTATCTAATGGGTACCTAGGTAACATCAGAGGCTCTCCAACATAACCGTAGACTTGAATATATGCGAAAGTAGGGAATTGGATGAACCAATCCACCCAACTCTCCATTGTTGATCTGGTCTCTGGTGAAATCTAAATGTGCATTTCATTGTCGAGATCCCTAACTATCCTCATGAAAAAGTGATCATTCACCTCTTTAAAGTCCTATTCAGCCTTAGAAAACTCCAACTAAGAGTATTACTTGTGAACACGCTAAACACCAAGAGTCCTATTAGTCTTCAGGTGTTTGAAATTTCCTTGAGAGGCAACCAAGTATACCAAATAAGACACCATATGAAACTCATGGATCTTGAGGAATCTATTAATTTGTTGGTTAAGGCACTCGCTGATCAACATAGACCAGTCAAAATGCTCTAAGTTGTCCAGGATCCTAGAAATGATGTAAAACATCCATGGTTGGAAAGTACTAGCCTCTTCCTGACCTATAACCCGATTGAGTAAAGTTATCAAAACAACAACCTCGTCCTTGAACTTACAACAACCAACCTTTTTAGGCATGTTAGTCTTCTGTATTTTCAACCACTTTTGAGCAACTTTCCTCTATGAACGCTCTTGACCTTCATACCATATCTTCTCACAAGCCTCAATAACCACAGTGAAATTTTTTGATCGAGGAGTAACAACAAAGCACTTTTCTACATCCCTCGGCTTAAGATTGCAGATGACTCTCCCATCAGCTGATCTGATTTTTCATGTAGATGAGTCATAATGCTTGATGCAAGCAAGAACAAACTCGATATCAAAAGTTGTGATGGGAATAGACCGTGCTACTAGCAACTTGGAATGCTCAAGATTCTTCATCATATTGTTGCTAATGGCCTTCAAATTGCTCAGATTCACCACTGAATAAATGTGACCTAAGTTGGTATCAATGGTTTTCACAAAGTCATGCATTAGGACCAATTTGGTCTTATAATCTATGGTATTGAATTGCATTTTGAAAATGAGGACTTTTGATTGTGAAGTTGGGAATGTTCAGACAACTTTCCAAAAAGACTAGAAATTTCTGGACAAGGCTAAAAATAGCTTATGGAGGGAAAATTTTCCAAAAATTTTCTGACACATGGGTTTTGTGTAGAATCAAATTCTAAGGAAACCTAGATCAATAAAAATTTGAAAAATTGAGTTTTAGCAAGGCATGCAGAGGTTTCTTTAGTCAAGAAAACCACTGGTTCTAGAGCTTGCTTGGGGAAATTCTCCCCAAGAAAATCTGGAACATGGTTTTTGTGCATAATGAAATATAAGGCAACCTAGATGATACGATTTTGGAAAAAGTGTATTTCAGGCCTCCGTGCAATGAAATCCCTTTGAAAAAGCAAAAGGGCTAGATTCAAAATAGCGTAGGAGTAAGAATTTTGACGTTGAAAAGTGAAATATGCAAGCTTAGATGTCCAAATGCTGAATGTTTGTTGATTTTCTTTGACATGCATAAAAAGTACCTAAGACGAGAAATAGAGGAAATAAGACAGAAGATAGAAGGTTTTGTTTGTTTTGCTTCTATAGAATTCACCTTATCTCTGACTTGGATTTGATGTAACCTGCATGCAAATTGAAAAAAAAATATGGAATCGTCTTCCTCTCAGCAATCTGAATCCAATGCTACAAAAAATGTTGAAATCTGACACATGTAGCACATTGAATCCTCACATGCATGAAGAAATTGCCATTATTGAAGCTCTGAATAGGCACGACTTGCTTGAGAATGATGAAATAATGGTGATTTAAGCCTTTAAATAAATAAATATTCATAAAAAATTGTCCATCTTCTCAACTAGAAGCACACCTCTCAAAATAGGCTTCAAACTAAACTTCAAAATAAAGCACATCTTTGATTGGGCCTTCAAAATGGATGCCTAAGCTATGATTGTTTCTCTCAACAGTTAATTGTATGCATGAAATAAAGCGCCACCTAATAAAATCATTATGATTGGACCATAAAATACTCAACTTGATCTTGTTTGGGCCTTGAAGAGTTAAGTGAAAGAAGAATAATCCCTAAAAAGGTGCCACCCTTCATGGAACTAAAACATGCAATTCAATTAACTGACATGCATGCACTGAATTTCTAATTTTAGCAATTAAAATAATCCCTTTTGAAAATTGAATTTTAAATATTAAAATAATATTAAAAATCCCACCATTCATGGGCACCACTTCATCTTGAGTTCAAAAAGTCAACCTTGACTTTTGGCAATTTTTAGACTTAGCCAATTTTGATGAAAATTTGGATTTTAACCCTTGTCAAAGCCTTTGTTCAATCCCTGACACTGATTGACTGCCCTCACCAATTGACTGGCTAATAGATGCATTGCAAAGCAGGAAAAAAACTGATCAAAACACTCCTTGAGACTACAGACCACAAAACTAAGATCTGAGGGCTCAAAAATCCAAGTGCCCTTGGAAAAATGGTGCTTTTAGCCTCAAACTTAGCCATTTTTTCATCATTTTCATCTTACAAAGGTAAACTTGATTCCCCTGTATCTCGTATTCAACAAACCTTCAGGACTGGAAAATTGGTGCAACGTAGAGTTGAATCCATTTCTCAAAACAATTGCAAAAGAACAATTCTTCATAAAACATCATCTAAGAGGTGAAAAGGAGGGCACATTTTTCAAAAGGTTCTCTTTTTCCTCCAGAGATAGCCATTTCTGGAACAGACCAAAATATCACTGAAACTCTGACTACGGGCTAATGAGTCATCTTTTGATTTGACGGAGACATGCAACAGATAGCTAGACATAACACGAACAAACTAAACATCTGAGATCACCAAACAGAAGGCATTAAAGGCCTCAAAAGTTCAAGCACCTTTTTGAAAATGTGTTATTTTGCTTTCAAAGATAACCTCAAAATCAAGATTCAACCCTGCGTTCGCCTCCTCATCCCAACTCTTTAGCAACTTTGATTGACGTCCTGAAGAGTGCAGCGTGAAGCTGGACTAAGCAAGAAACAAACCTCAAAGGTGTCATTTGATCTAAATCCTTTGTTTAGAGCCTTAAAAAGATGGACGCCCCTAGCTTAGAGGCACGCTTTTTCTTGCAGTGTTAGCCATTTTCTCATTTCTCTCATTTTCTGTTGTATCCCCTGTAACTTGAGCTAAACACGTCTGGCTGACAGGATTGATAGCTCGTTGAAAAGCTGGTGAAATCCCAGAAAAATGTTCCTGGAAGTGACAAACCCTTAAAATAGGATCTGATCCCCTAAAAGATAGGGCTCCTTTTTCAAAAGGTGCTCCCCTCTCTAGAGTTAGAAAAAATTGATGATTTTCCTTCAAATTTTCACTTTTTTCAAAACTCTTCAGTATCTGATTGACATGACATTGACATAAGCTCCATACTTGAAAGGCCCAAAAACCATCTTCAGACATCACTTTAACAGGGTTAAGACTATATTTAGCAAAATACCTTAGTGAAGCAAAAAAAATTTGGTTTGGGTACAACATTAGGCTCCGTCTGGTGACCATGTCAGATACTTATGGCATAGGAGAACCCGAGATTCTCTATATTTTTGTGGAATAGTGATTTATTAGTTGGGAATATGGAGTTAGGACTTCCCTAATCACCTAAAAAACATTAACTTACCTAATAATCACCTAAAACAAGACTACTTAAATCACCTAAAATACAACATAACATCACACACTACAACAAATCCCTGTGATTTACTCCATTTTTTGCTCTGTTTTTTGCTTCCACCCATTGTTTTAATGTAATTTTTTCCATTTTTTTGAAAATGTCAGCGCTATTTATTGGGATGACACTTTTTTTGGCATTTATTTGTGCCGATCAGGACAAGTCGGCGCTAATTAAGGCATTAATAAAGTAGTGTCATAGTTAGCACCAATATTAGCTATGTGTGTGGTACTATCATTAGTGCCACCCCTTGGCTCTGAGTTTAGCTTCGATTTTAGTGCCACTTTTAGCTCTAGCTTTAGCTTTGAATTTAGCTTCAGGTGTAGCACCAGTTTAGACACTCCTATGTCGAAGAGACTTATTTATGTCTCATTGATGATGTAAAACAGTGAAATTTCAACAAGATATGGGCATATCAAGGAGAGAATCACTTACGTCACATTGACAAGGTATATCTACAAGCACTCGGTGAAACACAACTCTTGGATATAATGAAGTAATGTCGATGAGACATTGAGATATCGGTAAGACAAGATCTTCAAGTAATGATCAAAAGCATACACTGCTATACCATCGGGAAGGTGAGCAACATAAGTGGTAGAGCGGCATACACCGCAACCCCATGGCAGGAAGCCTTGAGCAAGGTGGTGGTGTGGTAAACAACAAAAGGGAAGGGAAAAACCCCGCCATACCATAGCTGGTATAATACAAGATGGCGGTAGTACGGTAATTGTGGCATCATTACAATTTACAACACTAAATGCAACAAATTACGTTAGTCACAATCCATTTGAATAAATCATTTAAGGAATCGAGAATATATCCCACCAAAATACTATAAAACTCTAATAAACATACTCTAAATTTTTTGTCAAAATCTTATTTTTAGGCATAGCCCGCCAGAATGAAGTTTTCATTTTAATAAACATACAATAAAACCTTTGTTGAAACCTTATTTTTAGGCATAGCTTGCCAAAATGGAGAAGTGTTTTTGTAAAGAATGACAGAGAATGGTAAGGAGGTGTGCATGATAGGAGCCATATGATTCATTGTTGTTTATCTCATTCCTGCTCTGATCAACAAGGGTTACAATGTTTGCACTACTATTTTTAATCCAGGTATTTATTTCACATATGTTTGCATAATCTCAAATTCCTTCAGATGCTTTTGAAGTATCAATGTATCCTATATAGGGTTTAGAATGACTTCTTTTAATTTAAAAAATTAAATCATATGCTTTTGAAGTATCAATGTGGCCTATATAGGGTTTAGAATAATTTCTTTTAATTTAAAAAATAAAATAAATGATTTATTTTCCTATGATTAGATATTGTGGAGATCTCCTAAATCTTCCCTAGCACACTGTCCTCTTTTGCACTGTGTTCATTACTCTAGCTGCTAGGGTTTTGCATTTGACATCTTTAATATCTTCATGATAGTGGCTTTTAAATAGATCTTAGTCTTTGTTTTAATCTTTATCATGTAACCCTTGAGTTCTATAATCCACCTTCAATCTCTTTTAAGAACGTTGTCTTAAGCTAGACTACATAGTATGCATATAAAGCAAGTCCTTCATACCTGCCATTGTTCCAAACCACCACTCATCGCCTTGCTTAAAATATTTCCTCCATAAGCACAATAGCATATTTTAAAATCATGGTTGTGAGTGATTGACCATTAAGGTCACTACTTTCATCAAAATACAATGAGATTTTTTTCTTCAAACTTAAGGCATTATGCAAGATAACATTGTGAATTGTTTGTTGTGTACAATTTGATTTTCTTGCACATTTACTACTTTGCTAACTGCCTTTAAGACTGGATATTGCACCATCAGCTGTAATCTCAAACAACTCACTCACTGTCACTTGAAGATTCCTTTCATGAGCATCCTTGTATAAAATCAAACTATGCCCTATAGACTACCTACTTACTAATATAGGGAACTCATTGTTACATGGTATTTTGAGTTTTATTTAGAACGGGTTAACATGTGGCATTTTTACGTGTAGGAAGAATAGATTGTGATGCAACGTTCCAGTATGGAAGGTTCAGGAAAAATTGGATTGCTATCGGTGTCATAACTAGGTTGGATTGTACCTTGAGCCGGTGTGAAACACTTCTGGGTGTTTCCGCTCGGAAGCAGAACTTGTGTGTAGGAATTTCCAAATATCCGACAAAGGAAGTTCCTACATTGTAAAGATAAAATCATAAAAAATTTTATCCAGTTTCTGATCCAACCTTACATCTTTAATATCCGATAGAGAAAGTTTCTACATTCTAAAGATAAAATCATAAATCTGCTTATCTAGCTTCTGATCTAAATTGAGGTCTTGAATATCGAACAAAGAAATTTCCTATATTCTAAAGATAAAATCATAAATTTTATTGGTCCAATTGGAGATCCAATTTTAGGTCGTGAAGCTCTAACAGAGAAAGTTCCTACATTCTAAAGATAAAATCATAAATCTGTTTGGTCCAATTGTAAGGATTTCTCTTTTTAATTATACTTTCTGATATTTGTCTTGATACAAATTGTTACTTTATAATTATGGTATTTATTTTCTTCTAATGTTTTCAACCCTCATTTCAGGGAAGAGCTCTGAAGATGGTTCCTTTAGATGGAGACTACACTTTTTTGCTATAGGTTTCATCTAGAAACACCATAAGCTCATGTACTACCATACTCAAGTACAACAGAGTTTGAGGTTACCTTGTTCTCCTTGATACAAAATGTTTTCCTTCAATCCCTCTTAAGCAACATTCACTATTATGGACTTCATCATTGTACCTTTCATGCATTCGATTTAATTTGTTATGTGGAAACATGTTGTCTCTATCTTTGCAAGTGATGACTATTGTGTAAGATTTTAATCTACATGACTGCCCCTCATGTTCAATTCTTGTGACTGTTACGATGCTTGGGGTTGCTTACTTTTAACCAGACTATTAATGAAAACTATCTTTGAATCCTTGATGATCAATTTTGTTAGATTCATGGCTATGTTGATAGTGAAATGTTCTTATTAATAAGGATAAATCTTTATCAATAAGGAGATTACCCCTTACCAACATACTCCACTATCCTTGCAAAGATTGATCTTTAATGCTTCATGGATGGTTTACTTGTGATTATCCTTCTCAAATGAAACAATAGGGAAGCAAGTTGGGCTCAGCCCTTGTGGGAGCCACATTTCACCCCACATGTTGTAACCAGATAAAAAAAACAACCTAATTTTATCTATACTTGCACAATGAGAAAACATGTTAGATAAAATCGAGCATATGATAGATATGTTTGATAACTTTCTTATTTTCTTGGACATCTATGGTATGCAAGTTATTTGAATGCACATGATGATCAAATTATATGTTTATAGATGTATGCAAATATTTTGACTGGTGATCCTTCTTTGCTCTAACACTCTTCTCACTCAAATGCAGGGAACATAGGAGCAGCAAGGAAGACATCAACTTGGCGGCTTAGACAAGCAGGAAGACTGAAGATGATGCAAAACAAAGCAACCAAGATTTTTCATTGAGGCGATGATCGGTCCCCTTTCTCTTTATGTGCATTTTTCTCTTTTGTATCTATAAATGTATAGTTTTTTTATTATATCCATTCAAATAGTCAGTTCCATGACTTTGTGTGGAACAACATACATTTACATTATCAATAAAGACTACATTTTTGAAAGGATTGTGCAATCTTTCCTATATTATATGTATCTGCATAAGCGCAATCTAGTAATGTAATCTTCCGATTATGTTTATGCACATGAATGTAATGTAGCAGAAATAAAAATGTACCTTACTCTTCATTTGAAAATCACAAAAGCTCTACCTGATTGAGCTATTAACTTTTGTGTCTTCATGAACATATGTTGATACAAAATGAATGGAAGAAGCGTCCAAGTAATCCTAATTTTTTCTGCCAACCAAAGAGTGAACAATTTAAGGATATTGCAATAGGTAATTTGTATCGACACAAATAATATTACTAAAGCATTTCAAAGTTTAGGCCATAAGAATCATCCTTTTTAAAACATGGATTGTGTTGTAGCCAAAATTCCATCCTAATTATTTTTGCATACTTCCATTTTCACTCATCCTTTACATCCACCATATGTATAGAATTCATATCATAATAACTTAGATTTAATAAAATTCCTCATGCGAGATTCCAAATAAAACCCTTGATCACAACTTAAACTTAAAACTCTTGGATATAACAAAGTGATTGTTGATGAGAAAGTGGCATATTAGTAAGAGACATTAACTTGTCTCATCGACATCGACAACCAAAATTGGAGAACATAAGATCTAATGTTGATGAGACATTGAGATATCGGTAAGACAAATAAGATTGTCTCATCGACAGTCTTCAAGTAATGATCAAAATAATACACCGCTATACCATCAGGAAGGTGAGCAACATATGTGGTAGAGCGGTATACACTAGAAGGGAAGGGAAAAACACTGCCATACTGGCATATCGAAGAAACAACAGGAATTTTAATTAAAAGTCTCTTTGACAGTTACGAAATGATGATTAGTTTGATTGATGTGATTAACAAAAATATTGATGAGACTACCGCTATTAATGAAGAACTTTATCATAAAGGTGGCGCGAGCACCATTTATGAACTAGGGCTAGATGAATTATCCTGAAATTTGATAAATACGGCCTCAAAGAAGTTGAAATCACTGTGAATTGTAATTGAAGGATTTGGAGAACCAAGTTGGATGGTAGTAGGTAGCTGGAAATTTGTAGCATTTATCCAAGTAAGTGGTCTAGACTCAACTCAAAGTATTTTCTCAGTAAGTAGATGAAAGCATTGCATGAGTAGGGTTGAGATGGAAAAAACCCCGGGAAAATAGAAAGCAAAAAGATAAAAAACTGAAGCTAGGCAATTGAATCAAGACTTAATTGATCAGTGTCCTAGGTCTGGGCCAAAATCCAGAAGATTAGCACAACTTAACCCATCATGTGTGACATTAGTAGATAAACAAAAAAATCTAGGAGATGTATGGACTCCGTGTAGGGGTTATGACATCTTTACTTATCATTATAGGAAGAAATTCTAGCATAGCCCAGTGTCAAACCTATGGAATTTGAATTTTGGTAAACTTGTAGTACCCAACGTCTTTGTGAATGTAGAGTTAATAAAGGTGTTGGAAAAGAATTACAATCTAAAGACGAGAGCAATTCATTTGCCTAATGGGTCACAGTTCATGGTCGTAGATTATATTTCCATGATTTTTCAACTAAACACTTCCCTAAAAAAAAAATTATGAATCATAGACTTGTTTGAGGAATACCACACCATGGACACAAGTTACAAGAGGTGGAAATTTCCTCTACATAGGGTTAAAGGTGTGGGTAACCAAACTATGAGGTTCTCTAGTGAAGATAAGCCCCCATTCTTTGTGGCTTTGTTTGAAGAATACTTTCAATACACTTATTACTTAGTTGGTCAAGTACTGGGAATTGATGTTCCTGAGAACATGACAATTGCTCCCATGGATTTAGCCATAGACATCCAAATCCATAATTCCTGACCCTATGTTTATGTAGAGTATTTATCATAGGCCATCAATAATGCCCTTAATATCATCAAGAATGACAATGAAGCCATTAATTTCAAGCACTATTCTCTTTCCATGAACATGATATTATACAAAGGGAAGGTGACAGGCATATGGGGTGAGGAATTAAGAATAAAAGACTTAGATAATGATGGAAATTCAAGGCCTATACAAATGTGGACATTTGTGTGGGATAGTAGGTGTGGGAGGTCCCACTACCTATATTTTGAGGAATATTTTTTCAAACCACTATATAAGATGTTAGGCCACAAATGTGACTACAACCTCTCCCTAGATATCTTAAGATTTCTCTGACCAAAAGATATGGGTCATGAAGCAAGGATAAATCACAATTGGGGGGACAGGTACATGTTTGGGGATTGTACTGTTATCAAGGTTTATGGATTTGAAGTTGCACCTTATTTGTTGCCTAAGATTGTTCTAGATAGAGTTTCTTATTTAGAGATCATAAGGCAATTGTCATTTTCAGCTTTCATGCATTTAAAGAGCTATGGGAGGAAAACTTTCATGCCTTCCACTTTATGCTTTGGTGATTTCACTATTATCTCTAATTCAAGCTATGACTTGGTTAGTGGTAAACTGGATATTATGGCTTTCCGGTTGGCAACAAAAGGGAAAATTTTGATCCTGAACACTTCATTTGTGATGCCAAAAGTTTTCAAAAATTGAAAGGGTATGAGCATAGTTTCCTTTTAGAAGATGTCATTAGAAATTGTGAAGAAAAACAAAACATGATGAGAATGAATTCCTATAGTAGGGTTATGATGGCTAAGGCTTGGAAGGTGAATAATAACCTAGGCTACGTAGGGGCTTTCCCTAAGGTACATGATCCCATAGAAAGAATTGAACAGTTTATCCTCCATGAAGAAGAACTGATAAGAGATGTGCCACTTGTGGAATTTGAAAGAGGAAGGGGCATCGGTCCTACGAGGCAAGTAGAAAATATCACACCACTAGATTACTTATCACCTCAGCCTACTCCTAAAGTGAGCTTTTCAATTGGTTCCCCATCCATGGAAGAAGATAACACTGATGAGGAATGAGTCTCACAATTTAATGCTCCTATTATACCCCAATATGAGATTCCATTGGAAAGAAGTGTGATCACCTCTGAAGCCTCCAATGAGCTATAAAATGATGTGAGGCATCGTACAAGTCAGGAATTTGTTGAAAATGATACTTTTGTGTAGACCCCTAAATTTAAGTCCTTTATATATGAGTATAAAGGAAGACTAATAAGAGAAAGGTTAAAGGACATTGACCCTGAGAAAGAGGCTTATGCCTTGTAAGAGTTGCAACATGAAGTTGATAGGGAAATGAGAAACATGACTATTGAGAGAGGAAGAGTATTATTGCAAGAAGCTGGAGTTATGCTCCTTCCTGGGTGGGATATTAGTTTAGCCATTGTGTTTGAAAACTTTTTGAAGAGAAAGAATAAAACTTTGCAAATAATGGATGAAGTAGGTGACAAGGTCTATACAGGGTTAGGGTACAATCCTAATAATACCACTTTGCAAATTTGGTCTCTTTACCCCCCAGGAAAGAAGCCTTCTCTCATTGACCATGATCAAATTTTTGGACATCTTCTGGTGCAAAGAGTAGGGGAGATAGATCCTTTGGAGACTGTTGACTTGAATGTGAATGTAGCCAAATTCACCAAAGCCCAGATACGAAAGCTAGTAAGAGATAACTAGTGGCTGATAGAGGAAAATGATAGGTTGAAACAAGAATTAACCAGCTACAAAGATAGACCAGGTCTGCTTCTCGAAGGCTTTACTTTCCTATAATTGAACATGAAAGAAAATTTTTAGAGGTCATGTCTGAGACTGCTCAAATGGAAGCATAAATTTGAAAAGGCTCAAAAGGAGAAAGAAGAACTAAAAAGAAAATTGAAGGCTACTACTTTTGAAGTAGCATCAGGGATAATTTGTATGAAATTCAAAGATATGTGCCAACATGCAGATGGTGTCTAGCATTCACAGTGGAACATATAAGGCCCTCGTGAAGCATGGAAGTTTTCTTGATAGGATGAAGGAAATGGAATCCCATATCAAGGAAAAAGATGGAGATAATAATGCTTTGCTCCAAGAATGTCAGAGCCTCATGAATACACATGAAAAATTCTAGAATATCTTGACACAAGAATTGAGTGACTTCAGCCAACCACTATGTATGGCCATGCCAGATTTCTTTGAAGAAAAAAATTTGAAGGATCAGGAAACTTGGAAAAATGACATCAAAATATTTGCCAGACATCCTTGATGACATCAATGATGAGGATGAGGTACTCAAGAAAATGCATAAGAAGCTCAGAAGGATTTCTAGATTGGAGAATGTAATGATAGACACTCTACAGAATGCAAACACTTATGCCTAGGAGAAATACATTAATCACATGTCAAAGGTTAATTTGTTCCTTGAACGAGTTGTATGAGGAGGTAGTCAAAGTTTGGTTGTTGTGGACACATTAACATGGTGTTTGAGCCTTAAATAGATCTTAGGTGGTCATAGGAACTTGTTGATGATTAACGGACTGTGGTGCATCCAACACTAAACTCTTTTTAAGTTTCTATGTTATGTCAATTATGCTTTAGTTAAGAAATGATGTAACTTTTGTGAACGAACTTGAAGCTTGTTTCTTCTTGTACAAATAGGGAAACCAAGGTCTAATTTTGATCATAATATCATCATCATTTCAATCCATTAGAATAGATACTAGACCATCTCATCCACTTATTCATATCAAAAGAACTCATGTTATGTATGTTTATATTTTAAGCAATATAATGGAGCAGATACATTATAACTCATAATCCATTTTCAGTGTTCAATTGTTGTGTTGATTTTCATGCTTATTTATTGCTTTGTTTTCTCCAAAGTGGTCTTTTCAAGTTGTTTAAATCTACAAGAGCTATTAGGGCATGTTTGTTGCTACTGTGTGGATGCTTTGATTGGTTTCTGGTTAGGTGTGAATTAAACTCCTTTCAACTAATTTACTTTAATTGGTTTGTAATCAGGATTAAAGTCCTCTTAGATATTGGCACCCTCTTATGGTCTAAAAACCTATGTTTTTGAGACCCAACATATTGCAAATAACTCAAAAAAATTAGAAGTCTATGAAACAGTGTATATATTCTTGTACTTGTATATTCTATCAAACATTCCTTATTTTCTATGAAACAGTGTATATATTCTTGTACTTGTAAATATTCTTTTACTGTTATGTCTATTAAAGAAAACAGAGTTTGAATAAAAAATGCTTCACCCTTTTTTGTAAGTATGTGAATTATTGTTTAAGGAAAAATCTTACAGTGTTTACATTTTTAGTTTACTAGTTTCAAATGTTCATTTACTATGTATATAAAATTGCATGTGCTCTTTATCTCTAATGACATAAAACAATAATGTCATCACAATTAGGGTTTTCAATTTCAGTACCATCATTGTCCACATTTTTCATATCTTATTCAATTTTAAGTACAATCATCAAAATTTTATTTTTATTTCTTCTCCTAGTTAATCTTGATTCCTTTCAGCGCAACACAGTAGGTTGCATGTTAAATTTCAAACATTTTCTTTGCATTTTTTTGTATATATTATTTTCTCAGTGCATCATTATGTAACAACAATTTCACTTCTAAGATATACAATAAAAATAAATGAAAGCACATGTTTTCTTTGTCAAGGGAAATGTATGTTGAATACCCTATGTCTTTCAAATAAGTGTGCAAGCGAAATAAGACATAACTAATTGAATCTGATTTTCTACTATACAAAAAAAATTTATGTGCTTTTTACTTTTTGCATGTGGATTACCCTCAGAAAGAGACTTATCTTTTCTTAAATGAAGCCTTTACATTTCCTATCTACAAAAGGAATTTACTGCTTGACAACAGGTTCTTGAACTTCATACAAAAGGAATTTACTACTTGACAATAGGTTCTTGAAAATAAAAAAAACTTGCTAGGAGAATGAAACAGGTTTTCAATTGTCCAAGTACAACATAATATTACTGAAGAATTTCAAATTTTAGGCCATAAGAATCATCCTTTTTTAAACATGGATTGCAAATCATTCTAAAAATTTAGAATTCTTGGTCATTAACATTATTTTCCGCTACAATGTCATCCAGTGTATCATTGTCAATGTTCATATATTCTTTCAAGTATTTAATATTATCATCATCCTCATCTTGACTTGCATCATCTTCATCATCATTGAAATTTGACTGTAGACAATCTATATTGTTACCAAATGTATTTGGATCATCATTTTCTATACCATCCATATTTTTTTCTTCCATAACATCATCTAACTCTGGATTGTTGTCTTCTTATGCCCGAACATAATCATCTTCAACATCATCATGGATGTCAATTTCTTCAATGTTCTCTAGTCCGTTTCTCTCATTTTGTTGGCCATCATTGTTTTTCTCAGTATCCACTAATGCATGATCAAATACATGCCTTAATCTTAGATCATAATGTATGACAAATATCCATTTCGGGTCCAAAATATCTTCATAGAAAAATACCTGCACATGAATGACATACATATATTAGACTATGTTATAACAATTTTATTGATTAATAAACACATGTATATATTCACAATAAGCTATGAATTAACAGATTAATGATCACTACCACTTCTTGTTTGAGTTAAAGACATACTTGCTCACAATGAATTGGTATAACATAAAGCTCCTTATCCTCTGGTAGGAATGATGAGGAATCTATACAAAACAATCCACTATGGGTATCATGTTTCGTGTCCTCTCAAATGCTTCAAACCATCTACACTTAAAATACAAAATTTAAAAGAACGGTAATCCAACTCAATAATTTATTATATTTTACCAACATATTGTAGATTTCCTTCAATTATATTCTTATCTTTTGAGCTTGATCGACTGGATTGCTTGAAGTCAACCATGATGCCACAATCGAAGGATTGTCTCTTTACATCTACACTTTCTACATGATAATGTCGAACATATGCCCACATTGTTGGATATTTCCTCAACTATGAAAGACCATTTATTTTGGTGATAAAAAATATAATGATGAATATTAAAATAGTTAATACTGGATATCAAAACTGTAAAGAAACAACATTTTGTAAAATTCCAACTGTACCTTTCTTTCACATCCTCTAGACATGTTGATTTCATCTTTTGTTATGTTTGAATCTATACCTGCATCTTCTATTTGATTTTGAATTTTTTCAATAACCCATTCTAGTGTGCAATCTTTGCCCCATTCCCTAAGAAAATTAGGGGGAAGTGGAGTATTCCTTGGTTTCGATCTCTTAAATTGTCTCCTTGCTTCTAACACTTCTTCTCTCTTTTGATCATACAAATCAATCCATTTGTTCATAAAGTTCATGTGGTACATAATAAACTTTTCAAGTATAAAACTTTCGTCTACACCTATTACGTGTCAACATGTTAATTTGACAAATAAATTATAGAGTAAATTAATGATTGCAAGAAAAACAACCACACTGATCATGAATTTACTTACTAATTTGTACTTCAACACCATTAGATTGTGGTTTTTCTCCATCAATAATATCTGATGCTCGTTCTTCATCCCAGACGTGTGGGCCATCTTCAAAATCCTTACCAAGGAATTTACACAGGAAGAAAAATGCTTCATTCAATACATACCCTTCAGCCATGCAACCCTCTAGATGTGCCTTTTTTTGGACATATCTTTTAAGAGTTTTCATATACCTCTCAAAGAAAAACATCCACCTCATTGATACAACACCCACCAATTCAATTTCATCAAATATGTGTATAAGTAAATGGACTTGTAGGTCCATGAAACTTGTAGGGAGCTCCTTCTCAAATACACATACAATTTTTGTAATTTCTTTCTTCCACTTTGGCACTTCATATTCATGGATCTCCTTGGAGGTCACCCACCTAATATAATAATAGTAAATTAGTATGAACCTTTAGTCATAAATTAAAATACAATATAATATCTCTATGTCTCTCACACATGAAAATTTCATATAACCACATACCTTGTAAATGCTGACAATCAACTTATGGTATTCCTTAAGTCAGCTATAAGACAGGAATCCTCCCTAATTGACAATGGCATGATATGCTATCAAACACATTTATGAAAAGGTCATTAGTAATTTTTTCTCACACAACAAAATATCAAAATAAATTTAGTGCTTAATCAATGTTACCAGTAAATGTTAAATGTTGATATATAATACCTTCATTAAATTATGAAAATCATGTGTTTTAAATCCTGTGATATGTCCATCAACTGTAAAAGCTTTAGCCAATGATGAACCATAGCCAGTAGGTGTCCTTATTGAACAGATGACATTTTTTAGTTGCTCTAGCTCTTTCTTTTTTAAATCCATGGAGCTTTTGCATATGTTTCATTTTCCCTATTTGGCCACAAATGTTTTCTATCAAATTTGGTACGCAAAAGAGCAATATCTCTCCTCAAAGACAAGGTGTCCTCTTTTCCTGATATGTGTCAAAATATAGAATTTGGGACATTTTTGAAGATGTGCATAGGATGTAATAGGTGAGATATTAATAGATCCTTCTAGTAAGGGAGCTCATAAAATATGGATTTCCTTTTCATTCCATATTAACTACAACTTGATTTGGTTCTTCAATTCAATCACCCCGATCAAAAAAATCCTCCCAAGCTTTCAATTTAGAATCTTCACACTTCTTAAGCTAATCACCTGGACCCATAATCATGGGAGGGCCTCTATTTTCAACTTTTCCATCAAATTGATTCTTCAGGCGATTTCTAAACCTATCATCTAGTGGTAGAAAAACCCTGTTGTTTGTGTAAATAAATTTATGTAGATCTTTCTAATATCACCCTTGAAATTGTTCTACACATCTTGGACATGCAAATATCCCCTTTGTTTGAAGCCTTGCAATTCAATAAGTAATGTTAATAACATAAAAAAATAGTATAAAACTAAGTATGAAAGTTGGGATGAAAATAAATTATGAGTATAAATACGTAAATATTTTATCTTACCAGAACAAACACCAAGTCCTGGGAAATCATGAATAGTCCAACATAACACACCATACAACATGAAGGTCCTATTTGATGGAGGACGTGATATGTCATACATCCTTATGCCTTTCCATAGTAGTTGCATCTCATCAATAAAAGGCACAAGATAAACATCCATGTTTTTAACTTGATGTTTTCCTGGAACAATGAGAGTTAGCATAAGGTGCTCCTTTCTAACACTCATCCATGGGGGATTATTGTATACTATTAATCCGACTAACCAAACACTATAATTTGAGCTCAGGAAAGAGAATGGGAACACTCCATCAATTGCAAGACCAAACCTGATACTACAACATTCATATTTGAATTTTGTTGGCCATTTTTCCTCTATGTGTTTCACTGCTTTGGAGTTGGCCGGAATTCGCATGAATCCATCTTTACTCCTATTTTTTGCATTCTAGTCCATCAATTGTGCTTGTGAATTGCAACGAAACATTCTTTTAAGTCTAGGTATAATTGGCATGTGATGTAAAACCTTCTTTGGAACTATAGGACCTTGTACATCTGTACGATATCTCTTCTCTTTGCATATAGGGCATTCTACCTTGTTTTGATATTCAACTCTATATAAAATGAAATCATTTTTACATGAATGAATTTGCTTATATTCAATCCCTAACTCAACCAACAATAGGCGTGCCTCTCTGCAAGTTGATGGAAACACATTCTCTTCAGGGAATATTTTAGTTTTTAGTGCCTTGTAAGATTGCTAGAGATTAAATCAATTGAATGTTTGAATTATGATGAACATGTTTGATATGTCAATCTATACTAGGACTGTTTATATACAATATATGGTTTAAAAATCTCCTTAAAGAAATATAAATGAAGTTGATGAATGTTTACGAATTATGTACACCAATTGACAATACAAAGTAAGAAATAGACTTCAACTCACTTCAGTAAGGTAGTGAATCCTTTGTTTGACCAACCAAATAGTGACTTGATTTCTAATAATATTAATGTGCATGCCAGTTTTGAGGTTCTATTGCACCCGATTTGAACACGGGTGTCTTCGTTGCTTGCTTGACGGAGTCTTTGATGTTGTCATCATCAACATTACATTGGTGGTAATTACCCCTGCTATCATCATTATTCTCATCATTGTTTTCATCCCCAAAGAAACCTATAAGAATTTAATTCAATCCTTCTTCATGCACTACATTTTCACTATCATGATCATCATCATTAGGGCTAGGTGGCATGTCATCAGTGTATGTGAATCTCATTAGCTCTTCAAATTTCTCAGGTGGTAGTGTTCTCTTCAATCTTTCTCTTCTCACCCTAGTATGGTTTAAAGGATGGTTTGGATCATCCCGTCCAAATCTTAATAACCCAGTTGGATCTTGGGTATTAGTATGTGGTTCATCAAAATCTTCTACCTATCAACAAACCCAGGCATTATTTAATGTTTGGCAACAATTGGATAAATCATAAATTTATCAATTTCAAAGAAATATAATCAAATATGGCTTAAAAAATAAAAATAAAAATTGTATGAACATATATACAATAATTTAAATAAAACACAATTTTGACAACATAGTTTATAAAACATTAGTCCACACTCATTTATTATTCTTTGGTTTTAATTGAATGAAGGAGGCATACTATCGACTAGAAGCTCATCATATATGTAATGTCTTTGTACAATCTCTCATTTGAATTTTTTCTTTCCATGACATACAGAACATCCACAAACAACAATTTTCTCAAAGTATTCATCCCATGTACTATAGTCCTGACCTACCTCTTCTTCAATGCAATCATTTGTTGTGTTTGTAGTATCCATTGTCATATCCTCTTCCACCCACTGTCATCTACATGATTTAATAGTTTTAGGTCCATGTCCACATATATATCTTCTTCTTTTGTAAGTTGAACTCCCAAGATCTGAATTTGCTCCAATCTCCATCTAAAATAATCAACAACATGCATTAATTTATGTCAAGATTGGATAATACATTATAAATTTCAATAATACTATGAAAAAAGATGGACGTATCACACAATGCCATCAGGTCATTTTTTCCTAAGTTAAGTCAAAATTTGAGTACATGATGTCCCGCTTCATCCATTTTGTCCTCATTTGATATGACACGATTTGTTGCCATGGCCTCGTCTCGCCCCTATAATACACAACATAGTAAATAATGTTTAGTACACCAATTATATCATTTCAACGAGTATGATATCCAACACAAAACCTCACTTTAGTCATATATTTGACATATTGATATTTCCTCTATGCTGTAGCATTTGTGAATTCATAAACACCTTCCTCCTTTGGTTGAGGTTGCTTTCTCTTCTTACCTCTATTTTATCTGCAAATTCCATTGTATCATCTATTTCCACCCACTCTCCTCTTAGAAAATTAGTATTTCTACACCATCCACATCCTCTCTCCATGGCCTCCTTTGTGAATAAAAATGTTGCCACAGAAGCTTTCACCACACTACCGTCAAGAAGGAAGAAGCAACTTGCCAGACTGCAATAAAACCACTCTACCGCACCGAGTTGATGAAGGAGCTGCGGGACAGAGGTGGTCACCACACTACCACACAACAATGGTAGAAGACTTGCAGGAGTCACTGTAACACTGCTAGAAACAAAAGGAAGACTCGTGTTCCACCACAAAAGCTTTCACTACATTACCCCTGAGAAGGATGAAGCACCTTGTTGATGAAGGATCCACGTGATAGTAGTGGTCACAAAAACAAAGTAGGAATTGGAATTATTTCCAACACTTTGAATCCTATGATACACAACAATGAAAATAGTCACTATACAATAATGATAGGTGTTGAATTAGGTGCACTTGGTGCCACCTTAGGTGCCCCAAATAGATTACATTAACGGCCAAAAGTCGGCGCAAAATTTGGCATTAACTAACACCAACTAAAGCGTCGACTACTAAATCAAAATTTAAAAATTTAAAAAATTTCCCCCATGAAGGAATAAATCAAATGACAAAAAAGGGAAAAATAATGCACACAAGAAGAAATCAGACGACAAAAAAGGGAAAAACGTCAAGTGAAGAAAGAGAGCAGGGCACTACTAGCAACTGATGAGAAATTCAATTTAGTTTATGACACCATATGTAAGGTTACAATTTTTTTTCTTGGTTGAATTTTTGATTGTTTACTGCTCTTTGTATTGCATTTGAATTCGTGATTGTTTACTGGTTTGTGGCCTAACCTGTCCAACCAACCTCTAAATTATCCCATCATTATAAATTGTAAAACCTTTGAGAAACCAACAAAAAAATTTACCCTACCCATTTTGAGGTTTGGCTCAAAATATTATAGCACAAAGCTAGGATGCCTCCATATTCTTTCCCTAACCTGGGTATCAAGGAAATAGTGAAATACTTGGCAAATCTAGGAATTGGGTCGGTCACTGCTGAAAATAAATGCAAAAACCACTTGGTTTTTCCTAGTCGCGCCATAATCACTGATGCCATGAAAAATTCGTGCAAGATTGCATTATGAAAGAGTTTCATGATAAGGTTATCAACACTAAGCAAACCCAACGAACATATTTTCCCACAAAAAAAAACTTTCATACCACAAACTGGATGAAAATTTTCATACCTAACAGTGTGTACTTCATTTTCCTCCAGAGACGAGATGAAAATAATTTTCCCTAGGTCGCCTCAAAATGTCAAGCAATAAAAGGAAGCAAGCATTGTCAACGAACTATGTCCACAATGAGGTAATTCATTGTCAATTTATAGATTTGTAAATGTTTCCATTGTTTCTTTGAATTTTACTTTCTAGTTTTTTATTTCATAATTTCAAAGAAGAAATATAATTTAAAATATATATATATAGGGACATGAGACTAACAAAGATAAAGATGAATTGTAGTTTTTTTAGTTTTTTATTTCTAAATTTAAAAGAAGAAATATAATTTAAATATATATATAGGGACATGAGATTGACAAAGATAAAGAGGAATTGGCTTCCATATTGGGGGTAGAGGTAGTGAAAAAATTGGTTAATGTGGACTGGACAACGCTTGCTAGATACATAGAAAAATAATCTGGTAATGCCCCTCAAACATAACAAACAAAAATATTGTGTCAAAGGAAACCAATTGATTCCCCAACTAGTCCTAGATTGAACAAAAGATATAGGAGGAAATCAGTGACAATAAACTCTAAGAATGTGGAATAGGGAGTAGAGACTTCCAATGTCGCAGCCACTCCTGGGACACAGACTTCTTCCACCATGCCATGTTATCAATCTTGCATTGGTAGTTACAATACGAAGATAGAATACGAGGTGGTTTTAGGGGAAGTCTGAATGATGGATGCTAGGAAAACGTTTGTGAATAGGTTGAAGGAATCATGCCTTCAACGGTTTAAAGACCATCTACATTTTCCTTTCTCACAGATACCCATGCAACTAAAAAAATTAGTTATCCATGACATGGAGACTGATTTTGGCACAGGTTGGTCTGTAAAGAAGATAAAGCTACAAATGTCTCAAAACTGCAAGAGATTTCAGTGCAACCAAACAAAGAAGATAAAAAAAATCCCTCTTGAGCTAAGGAGGAAAAGAAGGCCAATTGATGTAAGTGTGAAAGTATCGAAAGAGCTTGTAAAAGCATATGAGAAGTCTGATGCACAGAGGAAGTCCGATGAGGAGAGTACGCGGGTATTTGAATTTTCTCATAAGATTTCATCAAATTTATTAAACGATATTTAAATTTAATTTGTGCATAGTTAAATTGAATTAGTATATGTTTTAGGACAAGGCCTCTAAGGCTAGGCTTGAGAAACTTCGTGCCACAGATCGCAGTGGCTAGAAAGGTTTACAAGCCTTGATATGTACATTTGTAAGTATATTTAATATGTTAAATGATATTTTTTTTATTTCCTTGGAAAAATTAAATGATTGTATATTAATTAGTTTAACTAGTCCATGTGCCATGTTTTGACAGGAGGAGAAATATGGCCGCCATCCAAAGCAATTTGAAAAGAATATGTTACAAAACAAAAAGTGGAACTTGTAATCTGGATGGAGAATGAGGTATCAATAGTTGAGTTTCAATAACTTAGTTCGATATTGTTGTGTTAATATGTCAATTTGCATCTCTTGTGTTGAGTTGTTTATTGATGTGTAGGATGAGTAAATAGAGCTCAAATCTTATGATTACAAGATGATCATTTATGTGCATGAATAAATAGTAGAAGGATGTAGATGAGCTCAATTAATCTGACTTTATGCATCTTGGCAGGCATTCCTCTTGAATCTCTAATATCAGGTGCCTGAGACTTCCCTGTAGCTTTTACCTTTTGTTTCCACCTTTCCTCTTCACTATCATACTCGTCTCCTTTTTCCTTATCCGCATTTCTGGCTTTGGCTTCTAATTCATCCCATGTTTTACCTTCCTCCTCAAAACATTCTTCTTCTTCTTTGTCCTCCTTTGACTCCACAAGAGATTCATCTTCGGAACCTTCCTCATCTGATTCTAATTCCTCTTCTACATCAAAGGGTTCGTATCCCTGATCTAACTCTTTTGAATTATTAGAATCAGAATCACTAGCTTCCATATTCAAGAATTCCCAACCACCATCTTCAATAAATTTATCTGGATCATCAGTAATAGTCTTCAAAATTGGCCACCAGTTTAAGTTCATTATGCTTTCATAATACTTTATATCCATGGAGTTCATCCATTCCTTGATGCCATCAAGCGAAGATTGAGGAATGGCGTACATGCGGAGTACATCTCGATTGAAGTCTTTGAAAACAATAGCCATATCAAATTCCTTTTTCCCAAGTCATACTCTCAAGGTTAACAATTCTTAATCTCACTAATAGCGATTACTAAGAAAGGTAATTCCACCAACTCTACCAAACATTTTACCGTAGGAACAATAAAAGTAGAGGCTTTGAAAGGAAATCCATGAAAACCAAGCTCTCTAAATGGTATATCAAACTCTAGTTCAAAATATTTTAGATGAGGTTGCTCCCATAGGTCTCTTACTCACTTGACAAATCCTTGAAACTCTGACTTCATAACATTCAAAAGATAAATGGAATGTCCTCAACACCTAGTAGAGCTATCCAAAAAAGCTAACTAAAAACAAAAACGTTCTCTCATACACAATGGCCTAATGGCTAGTTTTCATAGAAGTCAAACTACTGAAGTAACAACACTGATCGAGTTAACATACATGCATCATTTGCATAA
>VDFB02338145.1:0-52417 GCA_007258455.2 Sequoia sempervirens | reverse complement strand
GGATTTTCCACGTAATCCTGGTGTTCATCTTTTATGGTGTTTATGTTGCTCTTAATGTGTTGAATCTGATTTCTGATTTATATGGTTCATCTGATTTAAAGTTTTAAAAAGTCTCAAATACCGATTCACCCCCCCTCTCACTATTTGTTGTGCGATCTTCAAAACACTTCTGACCTGGAGCTATGAACCAGTGAGGTCACAAACAGTGGACCTCATCCCCAATATAAATTCTCAACAATTACACCCTAATGGGGTTTGAACCTTGATGGCAAGAATAACAACACAACTACTTAACCATCACACCATTCCACTATTGGCGTTTCCTCCTTTTTAACCTTTAAATCAGCTTTGTTTAGAACATTTTATTTGACATAGCCTATGCATATTGTAAGAAAATTTATCCCTTAGGCCAAGGGGTAAAGTTCTAAACATACGTTGATCTTTACTTTACACAGATCTGTATACCATAGAGATACCTACCTTTGAGCTAAAATCTAATAATATAATGTGCAATTCTCCAAGAATTTCATCATAAATGTTTACCATAACTGAATGCATCTGATTTCTTTTCCATATGGCTTGATTGTGTTTATTCACAAACAACAAACATATTCTTTAAGTGGACCTTTTGATCTTAGAGTTTATGCAAGGAGATGAAGTTTCTAGCAAGGTGTGTAATAATTTAATCATAGATTGAACAAGTTCTTTGATTTCTATGAATGTCCTCATCAAGTTGAGAAGTCAGAAATGGTTGCAAATATACTTTGTTATGGACTTCGCCATGACCACAGTTGATTTTACCTACTCAATTTTCCTTCCTTAGTTCCAGTAGCATCAAATAGATATAGTATGTTGCACAAGGGAACCAAAAAAATAGAGGGTTATTTGTGCATAAGAAACTTCCCAATGGCCAAAAGTGCAGAAGCAATATCAGTGATCCATTCCCAAAATCAGTCCACAGCAAGGAGGCAGACTGCATAGCCCTGCAACCCACCATGACTTGTTACTCTGGAGCTGCCCACTTGGCAACTTCTTTAAGAAATAAAAGGGAAACAAGAAAACAGGCTCTCCTTCAGATCTGATCTCCAAGTCTTTTTTTTCTCTTTGGGGAGTCAAAATGCAGGTCTCCGAACAGAAAAGGTAAAAGTCAATGTTGGATGTTTTCTCCATGGATGGAGATTCAGAAGGGCTTGATGAGATCCCAATGATTTCAGGACAAAACAGACATCACTCAGGGGAAGAGCACATCTTTGATACTCATGGTTAATTAATGAAGATCTGCTCTTGGAACACAAGAGGGCTTGGCATCTCCCATAAACAGTGGTCCCTAACAAACCAAAATTCAAAGCCAAAGCAGTAGATTTTATCCTCATCCAAGAATAACACAGATTTGGCTCCACACCAGGCACCAATCAACATATGGGAATCCAAACATTGTTTCTAGAACCAATCAAAATGCTCACTTCTCAAATTGGATATATCCAAGTACAGTCTTGTTTGTCCAAGTTCTTCCCTTGGGGATTGTAGATGCTGTTTTCCGTTCTAATGAAAAAAGCTTGGTTGGGTTTAGTTAACAATAACATATACATTACATCCACCGGAAACAGAAGAATACACATTTTGGAACAACTTCAGCAATGGATCATCAGTAAAAAGCCACATAATCTGATTTTGATGGGCAATTTCAGCACAATCAAGACTCCAGATGGAAAGAAGGGGGCAAAGGTTTCAGTGACATAACAACTACATCAAAATTTGCACTTATATTCTTGGTGAACCTGGACTTGAATCATGGCAGATACACTTGGAGCAATTGCAGGAAGAGCATGCACTACATTGCCAAATAATTGGACAAAATTATGATGGGCAGTAACTGAATTCCCTGCTCATGCCACATCTATTGGAAGGTTTGTGAGTCCACTCTCAGACCATTGGCCCATTATCCTCACTTTCTCTTTCAGCACATAAGTTGGCAAATCATTCGTTCAAATCTGAAAAAATATGGCTCATGCACCAAGCTAAGTGAAAACATAATCCAATAGTGGACAGAGGCTAGGTACAAACGTGATTTTGCACTGTACAAGTTCATAGAAAAGTTGAAGTACCTCAAAACTAAACTCAAGATATAGGATAGGAGGGTTTGCAGTAATATTTCAATAGATCAGCAAGAACGAGATCTTAATTCTGTGCTACAGAAACAGATCCAAGACCCTCACTTCACACTAAGCATGGTACAACAGGATCTTTAATAGATTCCTTTCATATAACCACCAGCAGGAAAAGATCTACTGGTGGCAAAGACCCAAACTAAAAATAGGTTGAGGAACCAACAGAACATTCTCCCATAAATGAGTTCACAACTGATGCACAAAATGCACCATAAACCAGTTCCAACTTGAAGATGCAATGTATCACCTGCATCCGCTAGAAATTCTCAAATATGACACTCAGAATTTCCAAGTTCTAACATTTGTTGAATTGTGAGAACCCTTTAGAGGGAACCTTACAAGCTTGAAAGGAATTCCTCCAACATATTCCCCATGTCATTACTGTAGAGGAAATTTAGAACCACATACCTAATCATGGAGCTAGAGATAAAGTCTATAGTTTTCTCATTCAGGTTGGACAAAGCACCAGACCTAGATGGATTTCTGACTTCCTTATGTCAATTTTTTTGGCATGTCATTAAGTTGGACCTACTTCAAAAGGTTGAGGAATAGTAGGGCAATCATAAGACTCTGGGAAACCTTAATGCAACTGTCTTGGTCCTGATACTAAACCAATCTATAATGAATCAACTGCCTCATAATGGACCCATCTCCCTTTGCAACATGGCCTTGAAAATTCTCTCCAAGTTCACAGCCTTGAGATCGAAACCCCAGTTGTATAAAATATTATCTCCCTCTCAAACAGCATTTGTCCTTAGATGCCAAATTGAAGATAACATCACCTTTGTCCAAGGGCTTGTCTACTCCCTCCAAGCTAAAAAAGAACAGGCATATTCACTAAATTGGACATCTCCAAAGCTTTTGAATATTTGATCAATGCAATAGGATCCTGTTAGTAAAAACGTTTTAGGCATTTCATTTCTAGCATTCCATTATTGGATAGATTACCATTTGCATCTGCATCCACTTTTCTTACTGCAAGTGAAAGGCTAGCTGGATCCCCATTCATTCTACATGAGGACGATCAGGAGACCCTATATTTCCATAGCAGTTTATTATCATGGGAGAAAAGCTTACGAGAGACAGAGCTCAGGCAACTCAAACAGGCAAAATATATGTTCTCCAAGCAACACTGGTGAGTAACAGGCATACTATTTTCAATTTGCAGATGACACCATGATTCTCTCAATGGCCATCTTTAGGGAAACATAGTCATGGGACTGACCACCAGAAAATTTCTTGATTGCTTTGGGCCAAAATAAAGACAAAGATAGATCCCATATGATGTTTTGAAACATTGGAGTTAGTTAAAAAAGGTAAAATCCTTCACATCTAGCAGTTTCAGGAAGGCACCATTCCAATGAACCACCTTTAATTTATTTAAAATCGTGAAATCTTTTCAAGTCCATAATAAAAATTAGTTTGGCAATATTTCTAGATTTGAATATGTAATAGTTTTTATCATCAATGTTTCAGATCATACTCCATGATCCATCATCAGGATGAGAATCTCTTCTCATCTTGATATGGATTATGGAGTATGATCCAAAACGTTGATGATGGAGATTCTCATCTTGATGATGGATCATGGAGTATGATCCGAAACGTTGTTGATAAAAAATATTACATAGTCAAATTCAGAAATATCACCTTCGATTTCCTTTTGCATATGAATCACATCCTGATGATGGATCATGGAGTATGATCCGAAACGTTGATAAAAAATATTACATAGTCAAATCCAGAAATATCACCTTTGATTTCCTTTTGCATATGAAATCGAAACAAAACCTGTGGGACAAGCCCACTTAACAAATGCAGCACAAGCTATTGCATTGGACACATAGATGCCTCTCTTTGGCTAGGAAAATGCAATTGTTAAAATCAGTGCAATAAGAGGTTCCACTCTATCTTGTCAAATTCCTTCCACTCCTACAGTCCAGTGGAGAAGCTTTTGAACAGACGATGTAATTTCTTGTGGAGGGACCAGAACAACGTTACAAATATCCCCTTGTTTCCTAGACCTTGGTGTGCAGGCCCAAGCATCTAGGGTGCTCAACAAGCACTTCAAATGCAAGTTGCCTGGTGATTGTAGAAACGTAGGCACTATTTAGAATGGAGACCCCAACCAAAGTTTCCTTCACTGTTGATGAAATGGAACAAAGACTTTAGATATTGAAAGGAAAAGTTCTCACCTGTAGACTTGTGGGAGCCTTTCTTGGTCCAAAAATACTTGAACCTTGGATTCAAGCCAACTGGAATCCTATGGGTTCGGTTGATGTTCTGTTGAAGCCCAAAGATTATTTCATGACAATCTTTTTTTCCTTGCATGAATGAGACATTTTTTCAGGGAGGATCCTAGTTCTAAATAAATCTGGTTTATTAATGAAACATAAATCTCCTATTTTACACACTAAAAATCTTCTGAGTAGTTCTTGTCTGGGATAGACTGTGATGCCTTCTCAATGAATTCGTGCATGAGCACCACCTTGAAAAAAATGGATCTACTATAGGGGAATATGTGGCAGCCTTTGAAAGGATACATGATCCAAATGTTTGAATTACACCTGCATCTGTACCAGCTTAGATTTGGAGAAGCCTCTTCCTGTCATAATCATTCTTGATTTTGATGGGTATTGAATAGGATCAACCCATTGACTATGAAAATGTTCTATACAGATGCAGAAGCTATTGTGAACATCGACGCTTGGCACATGTTTGTCCTGAACATGTCAACCATTGCGAGCCACTTCAATGATAGTCTAATCATAAAATTCTATTAGATTGACAATCAAAGCCTCCAGGGCTGAGCACCATTTCCTGTAATACTCATCAGAAATCCTCAAATCCGCCAGAAATGGAAAGTGAATTTCAAAAAGCTTATACAAGAAAAGAAAAGCTATGAATACTCAACTTTTGATCTACTCAATGACTCAAACGATGAAGATAGGGAAGCAATTCCAGCAGCAGCCAAAGCCAAAATCAAAGCATCTCACATCTGAATTCTCAAGGTTACTTACTAAAATCTCCATCTTCATTATTGAATTTTTCTGCAATGGGCACCTAAACAACATAGAATAAGTGCTGGAGATGAAGCATGTCGGGGTGAATCTTAACAGCAATCAAAATTAGCCCTGCTGGTGTTGCTGTATGAAATTCAATGACTACAATGTTGGCTGTAGGTGATTGTGTGAAGAGCTCTGAAAAATGCTAATTAGTAATTTGTGATAATGTTGAGATGTTAAATTATGTATAGCATGAGGTTATGAACAGGCAGGCTCAAAGCAATGCGAGTAGGTAATGATATCACACCTAGCACAAAAGACTGAATGAGTGGGAAGGAGCTGTTAAGGCACCTGAAAGGTGTCAAAGGCACAAGTTGTGGTGACACTTTATCTGTTCTAATGCTCTTAGGTGTGACATAGTCATACACTATGGAAACTTCAGAAATTGTATGGTGGTACCACATATTGGCCTTAGAAAGTCTTAGGGCAGCCTAATCAGCTACACAGAATCTGACTGGGTAAGATAACCTTCTAAGGTGCTGTAAAATGAAATAATAAACCCAAACATGCCTAGGAGAGGAGAGTGGGCAAGAGGCATGACAGATCTAGAAAAAGGGGGGATGCTGCTTTTAGGACCATCAGGATGGATTACATGACATGAATGTGCTTGCAACAAAGTTGCTGTATGTAGTGATCTCATCATAGGATTCCACTGAGTCCCCCAATATATTATCCTTCTTTTCTTACCTGCTTCTTGTAGTGGGATCCAAACTGGAGCTCATTTGATGGGCAACATCAAGTGGGATATTACGGCCTATAGTTGCATAAATACCCATTATCTTGTCAGAGTGATAATTCATCCCCATTTATGTCACCATTCAGAACTTTTCCACAGTAAATGCATTTAACTCTCTTTTTGGAGTTGGAAACTTCCATACAGTGGTTCCATGAGGCATCCCTTCCTATTTCTTGCACGATTTCTGTTTTGAGACTTTAGTGTTTACTGGATTTGGGTTTTTGTATGTAGGGTTTGATGGAAGAATGAAACTGTCTAACAAATCTGAAATACACTCCAAAACATTTGAGAACATCTCCAGTCCTTGCTCACAGGTAAGGAGGGTATCATATGCTCATCCACTGCTGAAAATTTATTATTGTTTAAATAATTGTCTTTCCCCTGCCCCTCAATTAATTTTCCTCTCAATATTTGTCCTTGCCCCAGTCCCCAAGACTAGAAACTACTATTGACTATTTTATCTTTTGTGATGATGTTCTCCTCTGTCAAAACCCAAAAAGAAGGAAGCATAAAATTGAAGTTTTTGGGTGACTTATATAGCTGCTGCAAGGACTGCAGTCCATGGACTTGTTGGGTTCACCTAAATTCCAGCTCGGGACACCTCCATTATAAATTTGGCTGGAATTCCAAGTCTTGCAAAGCTTGCGAGTTCCAAGTTGAGTCTTGTAATCATGCTTAAAAATACTATTTGATGTTGAAATGATTGTGGTTACTTCTGTTCTAACTTGTAAGTACTATTGTCTCTGCTTATTGAAGATACATAGGGATTGGTTTTTTTGATGTAAATATTAGAAAAGAAAAATGCTTCATTACAGCATTCCACTTCTCAATACCTGAGCTTAAGAATTAAAATATTATGTTCATTTCTTTTGGAGAAGAATT
Source organism: Sequoia sempervirens (assembly GCA_007258455.2). Classification (NCBI taxonomy): domain Eukaryota; kingdom Viridiplantae; phylum Streptophyta; class Pinopsida; order Cupressales; family Cupressaceae; genus Sequoia; species Sequoia sempervirens. The sequence continues at coordinate 45,566 of VDFB02338145.1, read as the reverse complement.
CTGACATAATGGTCATATTAATTGCTAGGAATCAGGGTGCAAGGTCCCACTGTTTTTATTTTCTTTGAAACCTATTAAATAATAAGAAACAGTCAAAAAAGCAAGGATGGACTGTGGATGAAATATATGTGCACTGCCATTGTAGGGTGAAACTCTTTGGTTTTGGGGATGTAGGTTTAATTGTGCACCATTGGATACATATTTAGAGCATAGTTGGAAAACTCGCCTAAAACTCGCGAGTTTTTTTTGCAAACGAGTAATAACGAGAAGAACTCGCAGGAAAAAACTCGCCGATTTTTGTGAAAAACTCGCCGACTTTTGTGAAAAACTCGCCGACTTTTGTGAAAAACTTGCCGACTTTTGTGAAAAACTTGCCGACTTTTGGGTCACAAATGCTATGGACTACAATGATTGGACAGGGCGAGGGGAGCAACCTCCATTGTTTACTAAAGATGAGATTTATGATTTAGAGCGACAGGCAATGGAGGAGGGTGGATTTGCATTCTCATTGGACAACCTTGAGGATGACCCTGAGGAGGAGTCATTGCTAGTGCCACCACCACCAGCTGCAGGAGGATCTACATCCAAGATGGAGGTTGAGGAGCCACAGGCACAGCAGGAGCAGACTCCTACGATTAGACCCTCTTCCGGTCCCTTACTGAGATCTAGACATGGGAAGAGGAAGATGTGATTCATGTGAATTTGTAAAAACTGAAATATATTAATGTTTATGTAGTATTTACTTTCAGTTTTACAAAAACAATTTGCTATTTTCATTTTGTTTCAGACTATTATCATATCAACGCATTGAGCACTCAACATTCCACATGAGGATGCCATTTTGTATCCAATTTTCTTTCATATCAATCAAATACTGCTTGTTTCTTATATGTACTCATTTATTGACTCATTGGATGCATCTTATCTTTGAATTTTGCAAAAAAAATGCGTTTTTAGTGAAGTTTAAGCAATTTTTTAATTTCCCGAGTTTTTTGCCGAGTCGAGTTTTTCGGGCTTGCCGAGTACTTGCAATTGGCGAGTTTTCCAACTATGATTTAGAGCATGTGGCTCGGCAACTGTAACATGTTTGTGCATTGAAATTTGAACAAAGAAACAGGAAAGGCTGGAGAATGAATGATTTACATGATATGCTCTATCTAATGGGTACAAAAATTGCAATATTTAGTGTCACTGTTGATTGCTTTACCAAAATATGGTCATTATTGAACTGCCTTTAATTTTGTCTTTAGCTGTGCAATTGAAACAAATTTTTCATGTCCTAGACGTGATTGCTACAACACTTGACATCATAATATAAGTCGAATGCCTTCAGTGCAAAAAAACTTAACTTGAATGCTGAATAACTTTTAAGGAAAAACATTCTGTTTGAATAATAATAAATTCTAATAAGACAATGAAATTTTGTTGAACTGAATGCTGAACTAAAATCCTTAGCTGTGATATTTGGTCATATCAAACAAGGGAGTTTATCTGGCTATGAGCAAATCTGGCTGGTGTAAGTGGTCTGGACATTTTCCCTACCCGATCTAATTTATTGGTATGAAACAAAGCTCTTCTAGTTATTGTTGGCTGATGGGTTTGATTTGTAGATCAGTGGTTAATAATTAATCCCCATTAATATGTTGCTCGGAGAAATTAACCTTAAAACTCTGGGTAGATTTATAAGTGATATTAGGATGATAGATCTCCGTTACCACAGGTGGGTGAAACTTTTCTGATTCTTTTTACTTGCATGCAATAAAATGCGTCTCTTGAGATCTCGGTAGTGAGCACGTATCTTTCAGCAGTTAATTGGTTGGGATAAAGATAACATGCTTTGCTTTTAAGAGTTGTTTTGAATTTTAGATGCTGGGGATTTTCTTAAATTATTGTTATGCTATAGATTTATATTTTTGGCATCTGCAGGTTCATAGTGAGATATGAAAGTGACTAAATAATGAGCAGTTTTCTATATGTTATCTACTAAAATTTTTAAAGCGGAAGGAAAAAGAATAAAGAAAAATGTGAATAGACAAGAATAGATAGATAACTCAATTTTGATGGGTACAAAATTTTATAGGCTGGATATATCTTTGAACAGGATAAAAATTTAAAATTGTGAAGTTGAGAGAACTTGAATCAGGGAATTGATTGATATGTTGGATACTAAAACAACTAATCACTATACTTTGCCATTATAATTTCCTTGCCTGCATTATAGATAATCTTTAAGTGAATAAAATATGAGTGTTATTGTTTAACTCAGGTGATGCCTGAGAAGCACTGGTTTGGGAGGAGACCGTTTTTTCCTCTTTGTTTGAAGAACATCAGCATTGTCGTTGGACAACCTATGGAATTTGACCTTCCCAGGCTGCTGGACAGAGCTGAGTCAATATCAAAAAATCTTAGGTTGTCAGGTAAAGCGGAAGGAATTGAAGCAAATAGGAACCATTCTGACAGCTCTGGATGGCCAAATGGATTGTGTAAGGGGTTAGATGAGAGTGCACAAAAATGGCTTTTTCAACATCTCTCTGAACAAATTCAAAATGTGATGCAGAAGCTTTACATAAAGGCCAGGTCTCTTAATCAAACGAGTTAGAATCTGAATCCTCTGTTGTAGCTGGAGACTTTATTTACTTAAGGCTGGCCAAGTCAATTAAGGGAAGCATACTCAAATGCCTACTAACACACTGTTATGAGCCTGATACAGTGAATTTTTTTGGGATGGTACTTTAGTTTGCTAATTGATGAGATCACAATTTGAACCGAAGAAAATCATTAATTTTATATTTTTTGGAGGCAGCAGATACCTGATATAATATCTGGAATAGCATGAATGCCAAGCATTTTGATAGATAGCTTCCATGCAGCTTGGAATAACATACCAAGAGGAAGATAATGAAATGGTAAATAAAGACTCACAGGCATCTCTGGTTATTTCTTTTCAATGAAAGTAGTTAATTGTTCTTTGTAATCCAATTTGATGGTCTACATTGAAATTCAAATTTAGCTTTGATTCTGATCTTGATGAATATTCTTTGCACTCGCAATTTTCATTCTGTGGATGGAATTTCCATGTACTTGTTTCCAAGACCTTACTGTTCTTCCGTGTGCACATGAAAAGCTCAGAGGAGCAGCTGTTTACTTAAACTGGGCTTCGATCAATGTATCTCATGTATCATAGTGAAAGAAAACAATATTGGGTGATGCTTCATTGCTTACCATCCATGTCATCTTTTCTTCTTGCGCTCCTACATGAAAACTTTCATTGACTACTATGAGATGTCTAATCTAAATTGATAAGATCGAAAGAACTGGTTAAGGATGTTATTTTTAACACAAACAGGCACTTCAAAAACAAACTATCATGTGCCCCTGGTCTGCACCCAAACAATCTAACACCCATTCATTCATGTCACCTGTCAAATTATATATTCTATTTATATTTGAACATATAAATATATTCTATACACAGTATTTGTTTCTATTTAGGTATATTACAAGTGCCACCGCAGCTATTTAGGCCTGTAATTCCATTTAATCTGTGCTTGTTGATGAGAAAGATATTGTTTTGGCCCATGGCCAAATTAGACCCACTAGAAAAAGAAAATTCACTCAAGCCATTGGATCAATCATTTTTTTTACTTGTTTAAAAAGTAAAATTGATTTTATAAATTTTATAAATGATTTTTTTGTGAAAATGATTGGTTAAAAAGTTATGGAGACCTTTAGAGAAAAAATATAGTTATTATAGAACCGATCATAAATAAATCAAAGAGAAAAAATAGTTATAAAAAAGTCATATTTATTCATAAATAATTTTTATAATTTATCATGTCATCATTTAAATTTTATATTAGAATTATTTTTATACATAATATAATACTTATTAATTCATTCATTCTTTATAATATTGTAATACAAATATTAAAAAAATATTAATACTTTTAATTAATTTTTATTTCATATATATATATATATATATATAGCATAATATAAGATATTTTCAACATCTTATTTATTTATTTATATTTGATTGTGAATTATTAAGTTTTTAAACATTTTTATAATCTAATATTACAATTATAACTTTATAAATTTTAATTTTAATATCATATTTTAATTTTATATTATTTATCATTAAAAGTTTCTCATAATTTAATACTAAAATTATATTAATATTCTTTTCTTATTCTTAAAATTTGCTAATATATTCTTTTTTATGTTTCCATCTCTTTATTATCATTTTATAATATTTTTAAAATTATTATAAAACATAATATTTTAATTTATGTAAAATATAATATAATTTTATTGATTAAAGTTTATTTGTTATAATATTATGTCTTGACATAGAAAAAATATTAATTTTTTAGTAATAAAATTTGGAGAAAAAATAACTATTCTAATGCTCATGATCCAAACCATAATATACTTATATAATTATTAAACATATTATAACAATAATAATAGTTATTAATTGATTGATTTTCTAAATTTTACATTATAATTATTTCTATTTATTTCTAAATGGTATAGTTCTTTTAATTTCTTCCAAACATAATATAATACTTACCAATTAATATTTCAAATTAACTTTTCTAAAAAGATTATTGATATTTCTAATTAAATTTTGATTTTTACTATTTATTAACTTATTTTTTACATAATATTTATATTAAATAATTATTAATAAAAAATCATTTTTTGAAAATAAATATTTTTCATAATATTTTATACCATAGTAATAATAATATTTTTTAAAATCTTAGAATTTATTATAATATTTTATTAAAATTAACTCATTATATCTTATTATTATATGATAATATTAATAATTTATATTTATAATTTTACTACATTTTTATTAATATCGTTGACATAATTTTATTGATCTATTATTATCTTTTATTTTAAAATTATTTAATAATTATTTTATTTGAAAAGTTACTTTTATTTCCTTGATAAGTGAATATATTAACCAATAATGAAACTACCATCAAGTGAAGCTATCTTAATATGCTCAAAGGACGTGTTAGAGTAATTCATGCCTTATGATAGACTATCCATTAGAATGTTATTTGTTTATAAAATATTAAATTTTATGTTTCAATGCAATGCATATATCTATAGAATACACATTACATGTGATGGTAAACACAAAAATATTTGATCTTATGTGGTTCAAGCTTAGATATATCATTTGAATTAACAAAAGGAAAAGTGATAAGTTTTTATTCCAAAAGTTATTTCAATATGGTATGTGGATATTCCTTCAATCTAGCGGACTCCCTTAATCTCTTTGGTTTTATGTATTTATTATGATTTGTACTATTAACAATATATTCCTCATTACTCCCATTTTCTAAATGTGATACAATGGTACCTCATGAGAATGAGAAGAGATGCTAGAAAAATGATTATAGAAACAAGGAATTCCCAATTAATCATGCTCAAATTTGTACACTAACATACAAATTTGAAAATGAATGATAATGCTTGAAAAATATTTGTTCTTTAATGAGTGGAAGTAAACCATTGATGAATAAATTTTGAAGCTTACCATATTGAATGTTTGACATCTCAAATTGAATCCTCAATTGGTTCCCACTTGTCTTGGTTGCATGGCATGATGTTAACCATAATTGTCATAAGCTAAATATTGTAATGAAAATATTCCATGAAAGCATTAGTCAAATACACAAAAGAAATGATAAAAGCATGTGGCAATTAACAAAACCATCTAATTTCATAACCACTCATTCTTGTTGGAAAAATCACACAAAAGAAATGATAAAAGCATGTGGCAATTAACAAAACCATCTAATTTCATAACCACTCATTCTTGTTGGAAAAATCTAGCAAGAAACTTATCATGCCCAAAATAAGTGAAGCATGTAATTTGAAAGTAGTGTAAATGAAGCAATGGGTCATCTCTACCACCATATTTATAAAATAATGTGCTTCCAATAAAATTCTTAAAGGACAAACCAAGATTTCATATGTCAAATGTTTGTGTAATATCTCATTAGTATAAGCTTTCTTTTAACATCTTTACTCATAATCATCAATATGATTGTCTAGGTGGTCCAATCTACTCATGGTATAGTTTAAATAAATATAAATATCATACTCAACATGCCCCCACTACTGTATTTGACTACAAATTTTGACGAATGTTTGGTGACATATCGACAAAATATTGTCGACTTACCAATGCAACATTGATTTAAATTTCGTCGCTTTAACAACCAATTTTTATACGTCGAAACCATGACCCAGCATCGTCAGTCAACGCCTCGAAAAATGTTGGTGGTGTTCGTCGCAAAATCAACATAACTTCGTCCATCTATCGATGCAAAAAATCACAAAACGTTGCAGAACGCCCATTTGAAATCGTCGAAAAAACACCAAACGTTCATCCATTTTTTGAAGAGGTGGAGCAAACTGTCATTGCCATTACGACGAAAACTACGTCGCGTGTACAACATCCTTGTTGCAAATTTTTGTGGTTCGTCAGGTTATGTTTGTTGGAATTGCAACAAAACCCTGCAGTTTTTTTAATAAAATTATTCGTTCAAACATCTTCCCTCTCTAACATGATTATATGTATGGGTTTTGTTCTTTGCATGAATAATTTGGCCAATGTATCTTTCGATATAAGTCACTCCGACAAGTATGTCTTTCCTTGTGTCCTTTATCGATGTAGCTTATCCGATGTAATCCTATCAGAGAGACTTCATTTTATGAAACCCAAAGTTATTCATTACTTTTGATGGTGATACTCCCACCAATGAATTCCATTGACACAACTTTCACTGATGGTGCCTTATTTTATCCACTATGTCGGCATAACTTGAGATATGTTCTCCCGACTAAATGTTATCGATGTAAGATGTGTTGTCGGGCGGTCCATTTTTTATTGTTCTGATATCAACACGTTCCTCTGATGAAATATATCGGTGTACCTCATGCCAAGATCCCAAGTGAGTCTATCTTTTACTTTCTTGAATAACCCATTGGTAGAATAGAAAGAACGTGTCCCTGATACGAGCCTCTTATCTTCATCAGAGTAGTATATGAGATTGAAATTGTCACTTGTTAGGCTTCTGATGGCTGATGAGTATTTTTTTGGGGAAAATTTCATGAGTTATGCCAATATGCATTTCCTATGGCGCTAAATTCTCTATTTGTTCCTTTTTAATCAAAATATACAACCCAATTTCTTCTACCGATCGGTATGAATGCAATGTGCCTATGCTGATATTGTACAATGTGCTTCCTCGTTCACATAGGCCATTCCTGCAATGTTTTTATCGGTGAAGCTTGCTAGTTGTGTTAATATATTGTATCGTGCCAATATAAACATAAAATATGATCAGGGTGACATAGATATTGCTTGGCTGATATGTTATATCTCTTCAATTTGAAATGTGTGAACAATGGGTCTTGGATACATATAGTGAGTAAATAGCTTATAAGAACAATGGTAGAAGACCCAACAATGAAGACTTGGGCAAAAAATGCCATAGAAATTGTTGGATACGTCTCACATGACCTACAATAATGCAAGTCCTAAAGCATATGGGCATAATGTTGAAAACCCACACATGAAAACTAGGGACCCAAATTTGTGTCTTAAGGCTGTGGAATCCCTACAAAAACCCTCATTAACCAATCAAAAAGTAAACAATTGTCTACTAATTTGAAATGATTAATCACAAAATCAGTTTTAATAGTTGAGACAAGTGTGAATGAAAAAATGGAAGACTTATGGTAAAATTTCAAATATGTGAAGATCTCCTTGGGAAAAAATCTAATATTCACCTTCTTCTCTCATAGTGGAATAAAGTAAAATATGTTCTTAACATTTTATAGGAAAAAGTTAGTGTAAAGACAACATACAAGTACATGTTGATGCCATCATTGAACTACACACCAAGCTCATAAATCAAAACAAGTATTGTTCCCACAACATATGAAGCCCACCTGATTACAAATGAGTTCAAATAGAAATTGAATCCACAACTAATGATTTCCAAACACTGCATTCTATTTTTGGTCAGTGTCGTGTGTGAGAGAGCAAGAAAGTGAGTGTGTGTGTGAGAGAGAGAGAAGGTCACTTTTGTGATGGATCTCTAGCAAAATATGTGTGTGCTTTCTCATATGATACCTGGGCGAATAAAAATAACAGTTAAACCCAAACCAACAACATATAATACATAATTGTATTAATTATATCCAATGAAATTATTTTATCATCAGTGCATGAAGCACATGACAAGCAATTACTAGGAGCAATCCATCCACTCACTTATTCCATTGGTCACTAAATAAGAGAATCATCTATAAAATTGCTACCCATATTGAAAGGTGCCCCTCATATGGATCAAATGGCATGTAAGCAACTAGAGATGATTATTGGGAGCAACTATAGAATCGATAACCTACCAAACAATGACATGACATCATCACTAACTACTTATCACATAGTGAATTGTTGATGATTTTAGCATTAACCACATAATTACAATATATGTATGTTTAATGATTTAATACTAGCTGTGTTACAGGGCTCTCTCATAGACCCCTCATACCCAGACCTAGTTTGAACCACGTACCAGTCTTTAATACAAATAAGCACATAATTACTTTATGGTGGAAATTAATATTGAATATATTGCACAAGTATTCAATTTTAAATAAACTTCATTGAGTTTATTTACCTACGTGTCAGATGCAGTGGAAGCTTGTGTTTTCCCAGTCAAGAGTCTTAGGCGTTCAACCATGACTCCATAGCCTTGCTGGAAGGCAATATTCAGGCCCTCTTCTGTGGGCACTCTATTGAATTCAGAGCCCTGCATTTTTTGCATAAGATCACAACTTTTTCTTCTATGTTGTGATAAAACCAAAATTGTTTGCAATTTATTATTTGGATGCAATATTTCATTTATTGATACTTACAATTTGTGTGGATAATTTCATATAACCACCAGAGCCAAGTTTGTGATGCCTGTGTTTTTCTAGTCTTGCCTTTGTTGCCTTCGATGTGTCAGGTAGCCTATAAAAAGTTTGAAATACATTAGATTATGTAAAAAGAAAGAGTAATTAATACGGCCTTGAAGGCATGGTAGAATGGTTGGATATGGTAATAATATAAATCACCTTCCTATTACATCAAAGTTCATGCATTTTAGTTAAGATTTGTGTGAGTTATTGTGGATTTACTTCAGACTGCTAAAACCCTCAGTTAGGGTAAGCAGAGACATAAATATTTATGTTTCTCCTTTATTAATTGGTGGAATCTTTTGGTTTCTTGTAAGATTATCCTACTATGAATGTTCTTTCATGTTTCAATGGATTTATGGAAAAATCATAAAGATAAGATGTGAGGGAATGAAGTTTCTTGACTGAAAAACTGTGTACAATCTGTGAATAGAGAAATTATGAAGGTTAAGCCCTTAGGGTTTTGTGAAAATACTTTGTAAACAGACTTTGATGCTTTGAAGAGCATTTACCAGTAAAACTAAACATGTCCCAAGCACTAGACAAGTGTATTTTGGTCAGGAGTTAGTAAAGCAACAAACCCTTATGCAAATCAGGCCTAATTAGGCCTAAATCTATCTAAGACAACAATATTTGAAGCTTGTGTTGTAAAAGTTTTGATACCCATTTTGAATATGTTTTAGATCTGTAAGGAGGGCATTGAAAAGTGTGGATAGACTTGTGTAATAATGCTTAGATTGTGAATGAAGCCCTGACAAATAGGTTGGAAGACCTACAAGCGTTGCAAACAGGGTATGAAGGAACTAGTGACAGTAAGAACTTTAAGGGCTTTTGATGATTAAGTGTGAGTTCTTGGTTGTTTTGGTTAAGAGATTACCAAGGTATAATTTGATATCATTTGATATAAGGTTTGGTGTAAGCATGAAGTTAGAAAGTCCATTGCTTTGACTGATTTGTCTAATAATAGCCTTGTTTTGGAGACTAAAATGAAAGTACAATATATGATTTTGTTAAATTGTCAAGAATAAAGGATGGGAGATGGTTTACATTTGTTTGAAGTGAAATGGAATGGGAATTGTGTGGTCTATATTAGCCTAAATTCTGTTTTGGGTCAGATTACTTTATGTTGAGTTGAAATTGTGAAGTTTAAGATAGTCATAAAGAGAGTTAATGGTAAAATGAAAGGGTAGACTAGGTAATTGCTTGTTTTGATCAAGATGAATTTGACTAAGGTTTTTGAAGGTCTAGTAATGGTTTGGAACTCTAAAGCAAAATTTGAGTGTTTGTCTTGAGTTTTGTGAAGGGAAATATAGTTGAATAAGTGTGTCAAAAGAAGGAAAGTTCAAGATTGTTTGTGACTTGTCAAATGAGATTGTGTGAGTTTATTTCCTTCCTCTAACTCTGCATCATGCACTTCTATATGTTCTCTTATGGACAGGCACTAGGAATGTTTCATTACACTCACAGACCATGTATTGTTTTCAATCCCTTTGATCATTTGTGGACCTCAATATGTAAATTTATTTCATTGAAGTTTAGAAATTTGAACCCTTGTGAACTTTGTGTGCTGTTATGTGACGAGAATTCCTTTCAATCTTATAGTGGAAAAAAATATGCTAAGATAGATACAAAAACTATAGTTCATAGGCCAAAAATGGCCACCCAACTGATTGAACATCTCAAAGCTTGGTTGTTCAAACTAACCAAACACCAGTACTAGGTAGTACTTGGGTTTTTCAATGGGACATTGGCTCTAATTGACCAAAATATAGCATGCAACACCTTGATGGGAACAAACAGAGTCTAAATCACTATACTTGCAACAAGATTTCTAAATGTGGGAGAAAAATCACTTACAATCATTGTCCCTTGGTTGATTTTCCCTTTCTGAGTGCCCTCACCTCTCGCTCTGGCTTTCCTCCTGCCAAATGGTTCCTAGTCTTCCTCCTTGACTCAATGGCCTTGCAACACTCATCCAGTGAAGTCTCACAACTCTCCACTCAGGGGCTGGATGTAGTGGTTCTCGGTGCAGTATGCTATGTTGTGCTCCTGCGCGCGCGAGGCGAAAATTCAAAATACATAGTTTATATATATGCTATGCCAACATATAGTTTATTTTATTTCCTACAAAATATATTTTTTTATGGTGGGTTGTTGAGCTTATATAGTTGGTTTTCTCTTTCTTTATAATTTTTGATGATTTATTTTGACATGATTGAATATTATCTACAGTCCTAGTGATTGTTAAAAAGGCTTATGATATGTGATGTTTAATCATGATGGATGTCTAAGAATCAATGATTGAAATACTACTTGACTAAAGATTGAGCTATCTGATATTTTGTTATTTAAACATCATGGAAGAAATGCTTGCAATCAATGTCTTATTAATGTAGCCTACAAGGTTTATTTTCCTAGGTTTTTTTTGTCCTCTTCTTGTTATGACTTTTTTTTTTACATTGGTCTATTACAATAATGGGGAGCATATCTAGTGAATCGATTCTTTCAATCTCTTTGATTCTTATCCTTGTGCATAACGATTTTTCTTCTATCCTATGATTCATTGATTGTTGGTTTAAAACACTCATTACAACTAACATGGATATGAATTATGATGTGGGTGTGAGAAGGGATTGTTGAATATGAAGGAATGGTTTAGGAAAGTACTCAATCCAAATGAGTCATTTTCTTGTCATGGAATGTGTTAAGAGACTTTAAAATTAATATATTCAATCTAGTTAATATTGACACATCTAAAGCATGCCAAAGGCACTTCGAAGATATGTTATGACATAAAGAATATTGTTAAGGTGATGTCAAGTCTTGATCCATTAGGGTAGGAAAACATAGATGCATTGGTACAAAAGGTTCCATTAAACTTGGAGGAAATGGATAATTACCTAAGGGGCTAATGTGAGATTGGACCAAGTTTATATTATTATACAAATAGCTTGGGAAAAGGGATGATGAAATGGTTAAGTATGGGAAATTGTAGAGATAAATATAACACCAAGGGAAGAACACTAGAACTAATTTTAGCACTATGGATTAATCCAAGACTCAAAATTCCACTAAGAGGCATTCCGTACCTCTTAAATTAATTCCATAGGTGGGTTTATCCTCCAATATAGTGCCATTGGTTAGCTTATCATGTGAACTTCCACTATAAGTAGGATTACCATACACTTTAATAACATGCATGTGTGATTTCAAAAGGTTTATACATTCTTATGAATTTGAAAGAAAGGCATGTTTTGACTTTTCCAATAGGTGTTAGGGGTTAATTTGACTTGGTTTTAGAATTAGAGTGACAAACCTTGTGGTTTAGGTTCCATAAACAAAATATACTCATTTTTTTAGCTTCCTATTATCATCTTTATATTCAATGAGATTTTTAAAGATCATCTAAATATTCATTGCTAATGCAAATGTACAAACTAATGTGTAATAGATCCAAGGTGAGGCTCAGAGAGCCTCATCTTTTGAAACCATTAACCAAAGAAATGCTAAGAACAATATATGAAAGAGACAAAGAATAAGGAAAATTGTATTATTAGGAAGGACAAGATGCCTTTATATAGCATGAACTCATGTTTGAGTCTCGAAATCCTCCCATATCATCAATGCATGTGTCTAGGCTAACCATGTCAAGTTTCACTCCATACAAGCACAAATTGAAAAAATTTCAACATTGGCCCCATTCACATGTCACTATGCAGGGTCAACATGAGGAAACACTAATTTTTTGGGAATGAAATAACCAAAGATGTGATCAAATAATATCTAATCATAAATAGTCATAGTATCTCTCTTAGTATTCTCATAAAATTAATGTTTCTACCATCCACAAAGTCAAATTAGCCTTTTACCGCCATACTGATGCCATACTTGAGTATACCATATATGCATTGCCTTTTACCTCCTTATCGCGGCCTCCAACAAAGTAACTCACAGTAGTGCGATAAGAGGATGGTAGTATATCGTATTACCATTGTACCATGAAGGGTTGATACTTAGCTTGCGGTAGAGTGGGGTCATCATCAATACTAGTAGAAGGAACCACTACATCGCGGGGGGTTAGAGTAAGGCCCGCGGTAGAGCAGTAAAGTAAGAATACACATAAGGGAGAACTGCTATAGTGTGGGGGGTTGGAATAAAGCCCATAGTAAAGCGATATATAAGATAAAATACTAAATAAACACCGAGGTACCGCTAAGACAAGGAAATTTTTTGTAGTGCAGTATAATAAGAACAATTAAATATTATGTACCGTGGTATCATGGAGGAGTGAGGAGTGATGTGCGGTAGCACGACAATTAGCCGATGGAGAATTAAATGAAGGCCAGTCACATCAATCAACATCAAAATGTGAAATTTACCTTGGTGTGAAGGATTTGAATGATGTAGAACTTATATGGAATTAATGCAATATGATATGAGAATTAAACCAAGAAGATTGTGAATTCATTCGCTCATGGTAATAGAAGCTAAGTATAGGCAAGCTCAAGGTTTGAAAGTCAGGAGAATTCTTCAGGAAAAGCAATATCTGGGTAAGTACTATTTGCTACACATTGAATTTTAAGCAATGACACCTAAGAAAACAAAAGTAAGGACTAAAAAAGAAGAGAAATCCAATAAAGCTTCATACAGTCACCATTACTTGCACTACTACATGCTTCAGTTGATAAAGTTTATAAGGGGGTCTTTAAGGATTTAGCTCAGGGGTGCAGAGACCCAATAATTCCATGGCCTGGGTGGAATCTATATTGGTATTTTTATAAGAATAGGAATGAAGGGGTCCTGATATCGAACCCATGGACTCTTGACATGGGAAAATTGATAGCTCCTAATGTGTTTGTTAATATTGAGCTAATTAGAGCTCTAGCTAGTAGATATCATGCCCGTCGAAGGTTATTAGGCTCCCAGATGGACAATGTCTGGTAGATATCTCCAAGGAGGCTATAATTAGGTGTTTTGACCTAAATAAGCAGGCTGTCACAGAGATAGATTTGGGGAGGCTAGAGCAGGAGTACAAGAGATTAAAGAGGAATTATAGAATTGATGAAATTCCCTTGCACATGAAAAGGGGTGACAAGAATAGATTCCTTCCTATTCTGTCTTCAAAAGTTGAACCCTTTCTAGTGTCTGATTTTTAGACTTATTTCAAAAACACCTATTATGCATTATGCCAAATTCTTGGATTTGATGCTAAAGACAACATGCCAGTTGGATTGATGAGGATGGAAATGACTATCCAACACCTTGAGTCCAATGTGGAGTTTAATTTTTCTTCTATCATTGAGGAACAAATTCATGAAGGTCTATTACAGGTTAGGGAAGCTAAGACCCCTATCACTTTCAAAAAGTATTCTCTATTGTGTCATCTAATTTTATTTCAAAATGAAGCAAAGTGGACTAAAAGGATGGAGTTGAGCACACATGAAAATGGAAAAATGCTTCCAGTGCAAAATTGGTGCTATGTTTGGGATAGTAAGTTCACTGAAGGTGACTTTATTGTGTTTAGGGATGAATTTTCCCTCAGACTAATTAATGCCCTTGGTTTTCCTACACTAAGGTTACCACAATCTTTAATGGAAATTATGATACCTTTGCAATACAAATCAGACCAAGGTTTCATACACAACTATGCTAACTAGTTTTTAATACCACAATATACCATCATTAGGGTGTATGGTTGTGATTAGGCCCCACATGTTTTACCAAAATTTGTGCCTAGTAGAGTATTGTTTTTTAGAGTTTATTTGGAAAATGCTTTGGATGGAGCGTAGTCTTATGAAGAATCAGAGAAAGCGGACTTTCTTGCCTAAATTAAAAGTTTTTGAGGAATTATCAGTTGGGTCAGATATGTTGGAAGAAGTGCAGAGATTCATAAGAACCAATTTTTCTCTCATACCAGGAAAGGTGAGTATGTGATCTAGAGGGTCACATCAATAATATTAGGACCCTGCTTACAAAGAGGGCGATAACACATGATCCAAAGGAGAATGTGATAAGAAACCTGGTATAGTTTTTAGATGTGTTTGAAACAAGGAAAAAATGGTTAATGATGATGAGATGGGAGGAACAAAAGAAAGAAAAAGATAAGAAGTTCAAGGGGTTCTTTGATGAAGAGCCAGATTTGTTGAAAAGGATGCACTTGATTCTAGGTAAGTTTGATGAGATGTATAAAAAGGCTCAAGAAGAGAAGTCAACTCCACCATCTGCACCCCAACCACCCTCATGCATAGCCTCCACATCGCATACACCACCTCCTCCACCAGTTCATCGATCTCCTCCATCCCCAATTGGTGAGCCACCTGCTAAGAAACATAAAGTTGAATCACTAGTTGATTATGGGTCAAGTGATGAAGAACAAGAAGCAGTCTTGACACTGACTGAGATGAAAGAAGTAACAGAGCAACAAAAAGTGTTAGAGCCTCATGACCCAAAAATAAGAATATCAGAGGAATCCATTGATGAGATACAAGATGATGAGAGAATAATTACTTCTCTGTGGTTCATGGAGGATGATTATTTCATCCATACAAGGGAATTCAAATATTTTTGGATAAAAATTAAATTGAGACAATTTGATGACAGGATAAAAAAAACCTCATTGGGATTGATGATTCAAAGCTTGTAGAGGTACAGGCCTAGACACTGGCAGAGTTGAATATTGATAACATCAATATTACTCCTAAAGAAGCAAGGGAGTTGGTGCTAAGTAGTAAGATGTTAATCATACATGGAATGGAACTCTCTAAGGTATTTTTGTTAGATTAAATCAAAGCTCAGGATGATCCAAACTTCATTGTAGAATTTGATTCAGAAGGAGTCTTAGGCATAGGATACAATCCTACCACCTAGGCCCTTTCCCTATGGACAAAACAAAAGAACACAAGGAAGCCAAGGCTTCTGGATGTAGTACAGGAAATGAGAGGCTCTACAATGGTTAGGATAATGAAGGACACTACTCCAACATGTTGGCATAACAACTAACACCTCTAGAGTGCAAGTTGGTATAGACAACTATGCACAGTACGTGATGAGTGCTCTTCAAATTAGGAGGGGAAGCTCCCTTGTTGTGCGTACAAAAGTGCTTGAAAATTAAACTAAACTATATCCTATCCTTTTGTCTCAGCTGTAAGAGGCACAAGGTTTTCAATAAACTTTATATGTTGCATGTAAGTATTTTCTAGTTTTGCAAGACTTAACTACAACACACAAAACTAACTAACTTAACTATCCAATCCCCTCAAGAATTCAAAGCATGAGGAAATGGAGCGGGAATGATTATTAGATGATAAACTGGGTATAGACTCATAACGTGAAGGCAAGGTGGCACAACTATTAGCTCAATCTGAATAAGTTTATTGAATACAAAACACAAAGGATAGCCAACTAGGACAGTAAATTTCATAGGCGAAACACACATACAATCTACAATCAAACTAGCCACTATATCTAACTAAGGCAAACATTCACCATAATAATTGCATGAAACCCAAGTGAAATAAAAATTCATTATCACAATAAATACTCATGAACAGATAGAGAACGAGAAATATAATAGGAAAGGTAGGCACAACATATATTTCTCTCTCGTGCAAAAGTTATGTACAAATGAGCAAAAGTTCTTATTTATAGACATCAAAAGGTGTAGGGAACCCTAAAATCACCTTGAGTCAATTACAGTCTTGCAATGCATGCAAGATTTTATTGCTAAAACCCTAATAAAGCAAACTATACAGTTAACTGGTACAACTAAACTAAGTGGACAATGTGCAAGAATGCACATCCTTATTGAAAGCAAAGTTAACTGGAACACTACCCTCAGTTAACTAAAAAACCCTAAACCTAACTCCTACAAAGATATTTCCAAGGAAGAAATATGCATGTATGAAATCAACAAGAGAACTCAAGACTAAAAGTCAAGTTAACTGTTGCTTCTAACTCTATCCTTGAAACTAACTACAAGTCACAACTAATTGATCACTCCCACTCATCATGATCTATCATCTCATCCAGTAACTGGTCGATCACTCCATCCTTTGGTACTCTAATACTATCCACGATGATAATCTTCCCCTTGAACTCCTTGTCACGATACTTGACTATTTGCATGCATTCTCTAACTTCTCCAGTTGCCTTTTTAAAACTGGTTGTCATCACTGAGATGTTCTCCAGTTTAGACGCCACAGGGTCTCCCTTGAGATTATCACGAATCAGCCCCTGAAACTCAACTTGCATTGCATCAAGTCTAATATTCATGCCATCCTCAAGAAGATAATGACACAAGATCTGAACAACAAAGCCACTAATGAGTGTGAGAGCTGTGATGACATTATCTCTGAGTGCAATCAACTTGGTAGAGATCTTCTCGAATGTCTCCATTCTGAAAAGATGTTGCTCCCTCCAAGCAAAGATTTTATCTTTTTCTTCACCCTCCTCCATGGTGTCATATGCAACTAACAACTCGAATAATAGAATGTGATCCTTTGCCAAACCTGCTACCATTGCAATCTCGAGCTATTGAATTCCCTGAAGAAGTCCATGTGCATCACCCCTCAGCTGATATAACTCTGCAAGAAGATGCTGACCCACAAAAATGAAGTCATCAACCTAGTTGTCTAGAAGTCTACCATGATTGACTAACTGATCTAACTTTTTTTTTTCTGTAGGTGTACTTTGTGGAAGAACATGTGCTCTACTTGGATTTCCATGAACAAGATCCACAACAATGAAGGTTGTAAACCTAGTTTTCCATAAGTATACCATGATTGACTAACCAGTCTAACTTATGTTGTTTTGCAGGTGTACTTCGTGGAAGAACAAGTGCTCTACTTGGATTTCCAGAGGTGTTGTTATGCCAACAATTTTTTGGTGCCCACCATGGGGTATGAGGCAAGAAAACCTTCCAAAGCTTAGGCTTTGCACAGTTATGACTATTTGACAACCTATTGCTCCAGTACAACAACCAACACTAATTCTGCCTGTTATTCAGCCGAATCTAGTTTTCATCAAAGCAAAGCAGTCAAATATCATTAGTAGCTTGCACACTTTTATCTTTGAAAATAATACATCTACCACTCAATGGAGAAACATGGCTACAACTCTAGATAAAGAAGAAGAGAAAGTAGATCTTGCAGCAGGTAGACCAGTCTTGCCAACTCCCATGTGGAATTAAGCATCCTAGTGTACGTAGTTTATACAAGAAGAGGTAATCCTCCCATCCAACCAGATCCTATTTTTGAAGAGGCTCCTGACCGATTCATTGAAGGAGAGATTTTTGAAGAAGAGATTCCCATTCCAGTTGAAGAAATGGGTGATTGTAATAACAACAACAATAACCACAACAGATGCAATGGAAGAAATTCAAGACGTCCAACCCCCTTGCCTTAGGGTGACAATATTGGACCATTGGATTTACAAGGACACCATGAAATACCCAAGGCTTCACACAATTTTTTCTTGAGATTTCATGGCGATGGTTCCAGACATCCTGATGAACATCTATCAACATTCACGATGCTTGTTTTGTTTTTCATGTTGCACATGAGGACATCACAGTACGTCTCTTTGTGGAGACTCTTGAGAAAAACACAGTAGACTAGTTCAACAATATTGAGCCAAGCATCATCACTGGTTGGGCACTCATGAGTGAGAAATTCTTGGCAAGGTTCAAACCTGTTGAGGACAATCACAAAATTTTTGCACAACTCTCAAATTCAAAGATGGAGAAACATGAATAAATGAGAGAATTTGTGGCAAGGTTTAACCGCCTTGTCACACGTCTTTCTCACACTTTAAATCCATTTGATGAAATTCTAATGAGTTCTTTGATCAACACACTACTATCAGAAATTGCCTTTTTCTTGAAGATAAGTGAAGAAGATAGTCTACAACATCTTCAGGAAGAAGCAATCAAGCTCGAAGACAGTATGATTACAATGGGAAAGATGAAGGATGATTTGATCAAACTGCTTGTGCAAGCGTCAGTTGATCCATTACTACATAAGGTAGCACATGAGGTGACTATACTGAAGAGACAGTCACCCCTTCAAGGGCAACCAACCTTTCCCACACCACTGACATTTCAACTACAACAACAGTACCAGCTGAGGAGAAACAACTTCCATCCATACAACAATTACAAGTCAAAGTTTCCGCAAGGAGAACCAAGAAAAAACAATGAAGCTGAGAAGGCCACAGTCTTTTGTACTTTCCATGATTTTGTTGAACATACCAGCGCTACATGTCCAGAAAACCAAAGAATGAATCAACTCATGGGTTTTTCCGATTCCACTCCTAGTTTAGGTTTTGTACCTTCCAGTTCAAACATTGTCTCTTCACAGATAAACAAGTTTGATGGGGACTTCACAATGAGGTATTTTGATCAAGAACCTGTAAATGAAGAACAAGAAGAAGAATACCACCAATTTTCTCTCGTGGTTAATCATGAGTGTTACCTCACTTGTGTTCACACGTGCTCAACATTTCAAAGCACAGAAGGAGGAAGAAGAGAAGTATAATTCAAATGAAAAAGGAAAGGAGGTAGCTTCTACTTCCAATCCTAAAGTTTCACAAGAAAACATCTTGTCGTCTGCTCTAGATTCATCTCCAACAAGTTTTGATATCGTGTCTTCTATGATGAAGATGAAGGTATAGATCTCCCAGCTGGACTATCTATAGGATCATCCAAAGCAGCTAGATAGAATCTTGAAATTTGTGAAAAATAAGTTTGTTTTCCAGCCGACATTACTATAGTCCTCCGTGCTTGCAGAAGACAAGCCAAAACTGTTCTATATATCTTTGTCTATGGGAGGTTTCAAGCTAAGCAATTGTATAATGTATAGTGGAGATTCTGACAATGTTATGCCTCTACAAATTATGAATGAGTTGGGAATATCATGCACCCCTACTCAAGAAAAGTGTTACTCACTTGAGTCTAAACTAGTGTCGTTAGTTGGTCAACTCAAAGATGCACAAGTAAGGCTAGCGTCATGTATTGAGAAGAAAATCACGATGACCATCTTGGTGGATGATATTCCTACTAGCTACGAGATGCTACTTAGTAGGATTTTTTGTGAGGATCTCGAAGGAGAGATCCAAATGGATTGGTCGTTTGCAACAATTCCATTGAAGAAGGGCACATTCAAGCTAGAACCTAAGGTGAAATCCAAGTTTACAGTAGTAAAGTCCCAAGATCCACATGCTCAAGTGTTATATCAAGACATGGGTCTAGGCACATATGCTATGGTGTCAGAAGTGACTGAAGATTGTCAGAACTTTGCACTTTCCACATAATTGTCAAATGAAGAATAAAAAATGTGGAAAATGTAGTTTGACGACAGTTGCTCAACATTAGGCTTAGGAGCGAGAGGAGTGATTATCTCTCTCAAAGTTTAGTTATATCCATTTGCATATAGGTTGCAATTTGAATGCACCAATAACACTGCTGAATACGAGGCACTTTTATTAGGTCTCAAGAACGCGAAGGATATGGGTATCAAGTTGCTCAAAGTTGAAGGAGATGCAAAGCTAATTGTTAAAAAAGTAAAAGAGCAATTTCATGTGAGGAAGAATCACCTTCAATTCTATAGATAGAGGGTGTGGAATGCAATCAATTGGTTTGATGCATTTAACATCAAATATATTATGAGAACGGACAATAGCAAAGTTGATGCACTAGCAGTTTCAACCGCTCTTTCCATGCCACATTCTGACTTTCGTTAGAATTCATTTTCTATTGAGCTAATCTTCAGGCCATCTGTTCCTGGTAACTTAGACAACTAGAAAGTCTTCAATGATGATGAGGATATTAAAGAATTTCTCATCATGGGAGATAATTACAAAGAATTGTTCTTTGAAGAAAGTTCTACCCCTTTCAGAGAGTCAATTGTTGAAGACTCTTAAGCTAAAAAATCTAGAATCATACAACTGAAAGGAAATCATATTCCTAAGGGTTTTGTATCTTTAGAGGATATTTTTGACTAGCATGACCGTTACATCTAAGATTAGAAGATGTAAAGTGTTAACACTTATGCAAAATATAATCAAGTCAACATAGGTACTGAAGACAAGCCTCGGTTTGTAAATTTAGGCAAGTGTTGTACATTAGAAGAGATCAAGAATTTTATTGCCTTGTTCAAGCAGTACAAGGATGTTTTTTCCTAGTCTTATGAAAATTTGAAGATCTTCACACCCATAGAATTGTCTCATACAATTCCGTTGAAGTTTGATGTTAAGCCTTTCAGGCAGAAACAAAGACATTACAATCCACAAATTCAAGATACTATTTACGCAGAGGTTCAAAAGATGGTGAACTCAAAGATAATTTTTCCAATTCATCACTCCACCTGGGTGTCCAATATCATTCCTATGTGCAAAAAGAATGGTGAAATCAAAATTTGCATGGATTTCGGGAACTTGAATCAATCATCCATGAAGGACAATTACCCATTACCAATCATGGAGCATACCTTATAGACATTCACCAGATCGGAAATGCTATCACTTCTTGACAGTTTTTTTGGTTACAACCACATTGTAGTGGTTGAGGAGGACCAGACTAAGACAACTTTCACCACGCCGTTGGGGATGTTTGCTTATGAAAGGATTCCTTTTGGCCTTTTCAACGCCAGTGCTACTTTTCAGAGAGCCATGGATTTAGCATTTGGGGATCTTAGGAATAAGATCATAGTCATCTATCTTGATGACTTAACCATTTTCTTAGATAAATGGGAAGACCATTTTTCACACTTGGTGAAAGTTTTCAAAAGATACAGGTATCACAAGATATTGTTGAATCCCAATAAGACCATCTTTGCAGTGACGGAAGGAAAGTTACTTGGCCATATCATTTCCAAATAGGGGACCAGAATAGACCCAAATCAGGCAGATTCAATCAGGAGCCTACCTCTTCCAACAAAAAAAAACACAAGTACATTCCTTTTTTGGTAAAGTCAACTTTATTCGAAGGTTTGTACCTAGTTTCTTAGAGCTAACAAAGGAGATTTCAGCAATGATGAAAAAGATGTCCACTTTTGTATGGACGAAAGAGGGCAAATAGGCCTTCATTAAAATAAAAGAAGCTATTGCTAATGCACTAGTGTTGGTTCGGCCTGACTTTGAGAAGGATTTTATCCTCTATTGTTATGCGTTGGAGCACACATTGTCTACTATATTGACTCAAAAGCTCAGTGAAGAAGCAGAATCTCCAATTGCTTTCATGAGTGCCAGTTTCAAGGATAGTGAATCGCGCTATTCTCAAATTGAGAAGAATGCATATGTTGTCATCAAAGCTATCTAGAATTTCAAGTTTTATCTCTTGAATTCTCATACAACTGTATTTGTCACCAATCCAACAGTTAAAAGCATGCTAACTCAGTAAGAGATGGGAACAAAAAGAGGAAACTTGATTGCCAAAGTTCAAGAATATGATCTAGAAATCAAGCCGACCAAGCTCGTTTGTGGGCAAGGTCTTTGTTGATATTTGGAAAAAGATGGAGATAAAAAGTATCAGAGCAATGGTGGATCTGATCCTAAACAAGAAATACAAGAGGACCTTCCTTTGGTCCTATTAGTTGATTATGCGAAAGAATGGTACATACCCTTGTGGTATTATTCAACATATGGAGAATGTCCACATCACATGGAAGAAAAAAATAAGAGAACATTAAATTTGAAAGCACAAAACTTTGTGCTTATAAATAATTTTATGTACAAGCATGGCCTTGACGAAAATTTTCTATTATGTGTCAAAAAGGACCAACAACAGAGATTGTTGGAAGCTTTTCATAGTCAAGCATGCAGAGGACACTTTTCATCAAGGGTTACTACATTCAAGATCCTATGAGCATAGTTTTATTGGCTGAATATGTTTCACGATGCATATGACTGGGTGTACAAGTGTCAGCTATGTCAGCAGTTTGTTGGTAAAGTGAAATTGGTATCTCTTCCACTAAGGCTAGTTATCATTGATGCTCCATTTCAGCAATGGGGTATATATTTTGTAGTTCCTGTCAATCCAAATTCCAATAAGGGGCATTTCTATGTCCTTACAATGACTTCTGAAGTGGTTTGCAACTTTCTAAAGGAGAATATCATTTCTCGCTTCGGAGTACCTTGAAAAATTGTGGTTGATAATGCAACATGCTTCTCGTTAGAGGAGATTTTGAGTTTTTTTTTTATCACGACATAATGTTGTCACATTCATTAGATTATTACCCTCAGGGTAATGGACAAGTTGAATCATCCAATAAGAACATTGTCACAATTGTGCATGAGTTGGTTGATTCAAATCGGTGGGCTTGGCACACAAAGTTATACGATGCTCTTTGGGCTGATTGTATAGCTCCTAGAAGAGATATTGGCACCTCACCTTTCATTCTTTTGTATGGTACATAAGTAGTTATGCCCATCACCTTAGAATTTTCTACTTTATAGCTAGCATCTTCTTTGGAGGATGCAGAGTTCAAAGATCCTATTCAGAAGCGGATGTTGTTCGTGATGAAGCTTGAAGAAGAAAGGCTAGAGGTTGTTGATAAAATCACTCAACATCAAGAGTGAGTGAAGAATATTTTTGACAAGAAGGCTCATCAGAGAGACTTTGAGATCAGAGATCAAGTCCTTTTGTGGGACAAAAGGCATGAACCTAAAGGAATGCATGGTAAGTTTGATTCCTTATGGTTATGACCCTTTCAAATCCATGAATCCATAGGAGAGAACACATAAATTCTCTCGCATCAAGATGGAAGGCTTCTCCCACTTCCTTATAGAGGGCAATATCTCAAACACTTCAACCCTTTGGGGGAGGAGTGATTCTTTGTAAATATTTTGTAAATAATTTTATGCTTTATCATTATGTCGTGATGTGCTTCCTCATTTTGTCACAACAACACAACAAACAATTAGTGTCAACTTTTGTGCTGGATTGTAGTGTATTTTGAGCCATGAATTGAATAATTTGGCTGGTGTTAAATTTAGCATAAATAGGCATGGCCAGTTTGGCATCAAATTTTGCACCGAAATTTGTGCCAAAATTAGCACTAGAGTTAGTGCTGGGAAATCATGCCGCCTCCATTAGCACCTAAAATAGTGCCCTGAAGTAGTGACGGAAATGGCACTAAAATTGGCACCCGAGTTGGCTTCTGGTTTTGCTTCCATGTCTACTCCCATTTTTGCTTCTAGTTTTGCTTCCAATTTTGCTTCCAATTTTGCCTCCAAGTTTGCTTCCAATTTTGCTTCCAGTTTTGCTTCTAGTTTTCCTTCCACTTTTGCTTCTAGTTTTACTTCTAGTTTTCCTTCTAGTTTATCTTCCATGTTTGCTTGGGGTTTTGCTTTCTGTTTTGCTTCTAGTTTTTCCTCTGGTTTTGCTTCCAAGTTTGCTTCTAGTTTTGCTTATGGTTTTTCTTCTAGTTTTGCTTCTAGTTTGCTTCCAATTTTGCTTTCAAGTTTACATCTGGTTTTGCTTCCAGGTTTGCTTCAGGTTTTGCTTCCAGTTTTGCTTCCGGTTTTGCTTCTGGTTTTGCATCCAGTTTTGCTTCTAGTTTTGCTTCCAGTTTTGCTTCCATCCTTGCTTCCAGTCTTAATTCTAGTTTTGCTTCCGATTTTGCCTCTAATTTTGCTTCCAAATTTGCTTCCAAGATTGCTTCTAGTTTGGCTTCCATTGTTGCTTCCTTTTTTGCTTCTAAAAATGCTTCTTGTTTTGCTTCCATTTAATAATTAAATATGTTTCATTTCAATTTAATTAGTTAAATGTATCATGCCTCTTAAATAACTCATATGATTATAGAGTAAGTAATTTAATTATTTAACTCATATGTTTAAATAATAATATACTTATTGTAACATGATCATCATCTATAATTAAAACAAGTGAGTCAAATATCTATAATTTAATTGAATTTGACAACATCCATCCTGAGCAGTAAATTAAAATCATCATACTTAATAAATATCCATCCAAAAATCATCGACCACTTTTAATATATATAAATTAACAAGTCAATACTGATAAGATCATCATCATATATAACTAAAACAAGTGAAAGTCAAATATGCAAATACATCAAAAACATGTCAAAATGATACATGCAGTCCAATAGTTGAGATAAGTGAAAATGATACATGTACAAATGATATAAATAAAATTGATAAACTATGTAACTCAAATTGATACAAGTCAAGATGATACATGTCCAAATGATATAGTGAAAATGATACATGTTAATAAAATACAACTCAACAATATAGTACAATAGGCCGTGAAAATGATACATATGATAGTTTATGAAAAGAGTCATCATAACGATATATCAACAATGATCCATGATGTAGTCTATATAATCATGAATGTTACTGGTTACTATCACCAACTGTCTCATCATCATCATCACCATCCTAATTATCATCATCATCGTCATTGTCATCGCCATCATCATTGTCATCGACCTCGGTGTCTTCCGTATTTATGCCATCATCATCCTCTGCCATGTGATATGTATTAGAAGAACTGATATTTTGTGGATCTATATCATGTTGAGGATCATCTTGATCTTCTGGAAGACTCGTGTTCTACAAAAAAAAACATTTAAAATGAAAAGTTATTATTTATTTCATGCAATAATTTATTTTTCTATTATATATCTAATATTACAACATATGAGATGAAACCATAATCATTTTACATCATATCAAAGTGCACATACCATAATAAAATTTCAAAAAAGTTACAACTAATATTGGTGAGTCAGGACAAACTTCAGCTTTAAAAAACAAAGCCAATTAGGCTAGCATACTTGTGGATTAGGCCAACATTTGGTGGAAGAGGAAGAAAGATGAGTGGAACTCTAGAGGCCCACCATAATGGATTTCAGTAGTCAACCATGAGAGCAGAAGAGAAAGCTGATATCATGTATCAAAACATTAAGCATGCATTCTTCCAACCAACGGACAAGGAGATGATTATTTTTCTTCATTTTCATTTGCATAACCATATCATGGTTTGGGAACCAAGAAGACCAAGGATGTTCAATTTTATGTGGAGGTAATGGATGTGGTCCAAACTTTAGGAGGGGCAAGAAGGTCAATGTATGATCCTGATGAAATTGAGGAAGAACAACAAGAGAGGGACAGGAAAAATTAAATCAATACAAAGTTTCAAAGATTTGTCAAGCGAGTAAGAGAGCTATGGGAGCAGCCTCATCTAAAATATTTTTGAACTAGAGTTTGATATACCATTTAGAGAGCTTGGTTTTCATGGATTTCCTTTCAAAGCATCTGCTTTTATTGTTCCCACGGTAAATTGTTTGGTAGAGTTGGTGGAATTAACTTTCTTAGTAATCACTATTAGTGAGATTGAGATTGTTAACCTTGAGAGAGTAGGACTTGGGAAAAAGGCATTTGATATGGCTATTGTTTTCAAAGAATTCAAGTGGGATGTACTTTGCATTGACGCCATTCCTTAATCTTCACTTGATGGCATCAAGGAATGGTTGAACTCCATGGATATAAAGTATTATGAAATTAGAATGAACTTGAACTGGTGGGAAATTTTGAAAGATATTACTAATGATCCAAATAAATTTATTGAAGATGGTGGTTGGGAATTTTTGAATATGGAAGTTAGTGATTTTGATTCTGATAATTCAGAAGAGTCAAATCAAGGATATGAACCCTCTAATGTAGAAAAGGAATCGGAATCAAATTTCATGTAGCCACCGTCAAGAGTGTTACAAGCCAACAAGATGGAGGGAATTTGTATATAAGGATAATTTTCAATTTTGTAGGTATTGGATTTAATTCCAACTACAATGGAAACATTGAAATTCCCTATCAATATTTGTGAAACGGAAATTTCCTTTAGATGCAAGGATTCAAAGCACATCAACCATGTGGTACAAATGATTAAATCCCAGAGATGATTTGTAGCAATGAAAGAGTCTGGAAAGGTAGAGAGAGCTACACTGGTGACTCAAGAGAAACTTCATCTTTCGAAAACAAAGCCAATTAGGCTAGCAGACGTGTGGATTAGGCCAACATTTGGTGGAAGATGATGAAAGATGATTGGAACTCTGGAGGCCCACCATAATGGATTTCGGTATTCAACCATGAGAGCAAAGGAGAGAGATGATATCATGTATCAAAACATTAAGCATGCATTCTTCTAGCCAATGGAGAAGGAGATGATTACTTTGCTTCATTTTCATTTGCATAACCATATCATGGCATGGGAACAAAGAAGACCAAGGATGTCTAGTTTTATGTGGAGGTAATGGATGTGGTCCAAAATTTAGGAGGGGAGATCTCGATGTTTGCCAAGAGGCATAAAGTTAGATGAATTAAGTTCACCTACATGTCTGCCAAAGTTTACTTCCAATTTTTATGACTGTTTTTCTTGACTGTCAGGGAAGAAACTTTAGCTTTCAAAAACAAATCCAATTAGGTTGGCAGATGTGTGGATCAGGCCAAGATTTGGTGGAAGAGGATGAAAGATGACTGGAACTCTAGAGGTCCACAATAATGGATTTGGGTATTCAACCATGAGAGTAGAAGAGAGAGATAATATCATGTATCAAAAAATTAAGCATGCATTCTTCTAGCCAATGAAGAAGGAGATGATTACTTTGCTTCATTTTCATTTGCATAACCATATCATGGCGTGGGAACCAAGAAGACCAAAGATGTCCACTTTAATGTGGAGGTAATGGATGTGGTCCAAACTTTAGGAGGGGAGATCCTGATGTCTGCCAAGAGGCATAAAGTCAGATGAATTAAGTTCACATGCATGCTTGCCAAATTTTACTTCCAATTTTTATGACTATTTTTCTTGACTATCAGAGTTTACCTACAAATTTGAAATTTCTTTTTGGTCATTTTGATGAGGATATATTCATCCAATGTTTAAGCACCTTCTTTTTGTATCACAAGCATCTGTGCATTTCAAGAATTCTGATTATCTATAGTCTACAACTATGTCGTCTCACTTATTGGATCTTCTATTTCAATGTTTTCTATGGCGGCCTTCTCTGTTTGAGGTAGCACTTGACAATCCTACCTCATTTCCTTAGCTAAGAAGTGGATTTGAATTTGGAAATACTACACTTTAAAACTAGCTATGGTTTAAGGAGAGCTATTATAGCTTTGTTGTTGACACCCTCAATCTTCAACAAGGACTTAGATGCATGGACTAAAATGCAAGCTTTCAAACTTAGATTTGAATGTGCATAATTTGATTAATTATGGTTTTCACAGGTAGTTTTCTTTACATGACTATTATGGATTGTCAATATGTGTAATAGTGACTGCATCCTTATCAAGTTTGGCTACCCTTATTCAAAATGCCTTGGCCTTTGGACTCGATACAAAGTTGTGCATTGTTATTCCATATTTGTAACATGTAGGACATTTAAGGGGTACAACATATAGAAATTCAATACTATCATCCAAGGAAAAATTACAGATGGTGTATCAAGAACAAGAAAAAATGCTTTTATTAGGGTTAATGCTTTCTTCCCCCACACTGTTGATATTTTCCCCAAAACATGTTTTTTTTTTTTAATTATTTTAACGCATCTCAAAATTCAATGTATTGATTAACATTTGTTACGCATTTCGGCTGTTTATGCAAATGATGCATGTATGTTAACTCGATCAGTGTTGTTACTTCAGTAGTTTGACTTCTATGAAAACTAGCCATTAGGCCATTGTGTATGAGAGAACGTTTTTGTTTTTAGTTAGCTTTTTTGGATAGCTCTACTAGGTGTTGAGGACATTCCATTTATCTTTTGAATGTTATGAAGTCAGAGTTTCAAGGATTTGTCAAGTGAGTAAGAGACCTATGGGAGCAACCTCATCTAAAATATTTTGAACTAGAGTTTGATATACCATTTAGAGAGCTTGGTTTTCATGGATTTCCTTTCAAAGCCTCTACTTTTATTGTTCCTACGGTAAAATGTTTGGTAGAGTTGGTGGAATTACCTTTCTTAGTAATCGCTATTAGTGAGATTAAGAATTGTTAACCTTGAGAGTATGACTTGGGAAAAAGGAATTTGATATGGCTATTGTTTTCAAAGACTTCAATCGAGATGTACTCCGCATGTACGCCATTCCTCAATCTTCGCTTGATGGCATCAAGGAATGGATGAACTCCATGGATATAAAGTATTATGAAAGCATAATGAACTTAAACTGGTGGCCAATTTTGAAGACTATTACTGATGATCCAGATAAATTTATTGAAGATGGTGGTTGGGAATTCTTGAATATGGAAGCTAGTGATTCTGATTCTAATAATTCAAAAGAGTTAGATCAGGGATACGAACCCTTTGATGTAGAAGAGGAATTAGAATCAGATGAGGAAGGTTCCGAAGATGAATCTCTTGTGGAGTCAAAGGAGGACAAAGAAGAAGAAGAATGTTTTGAGGAGGAAGGTAAAACATGGGATGAATTAGAAGCCAAAGCCAGAAATGCGGATAAGGAAAAAGGAGACGAGTATGATAGTGAAGAGGAAAGGTGGAAACAAAAGGTAAAAGCTACAGGGAAGTCTCAGGCACCTGATATTAGAGATTCAAGAGGAATGCCTGCCAAGATGCATAAAGTCAGATTAATTGAGCTCATCTACATCCTTCTACTATTTATTCATGCACATAAATGATCATCTTGTAATCATAAGATTTGAGCTCTATTTACTCATCCTACACATCAATAAACAACTCAACACAAGAGATGCAAATTGACATATTAACACAACAATATCGAACTAAGTTATTGAAACTCAACTATTGATACCTCATTCTCCATCCAGATTACAAGTTCCACTTTTTGTTTTGTAACATATTCTTTTCAAATTGCTTTGGATGGCGGCCATATTTCTCCTCCTGTCAAAACATGGCACATGGACTAGTTAAACTAATTAATATACAATCATTTAATTTTTCCAAGGAAATAAAAAAAATATCATTTAACATATTAAATATACTTACAAATGTACATATCAAGGCTTGTAAACCTTTCTAGCCACTGCGATCTGTGGCACGAAGTTTCTCAAGCCTAGCCTTAGAGGCCTTGTCCTAAAACATATACTAATTCAATTTAACTATGCACAAATTAAATTTAAATATCGTTTAATAAATTTGATGAAATCTTATGAGAAAATTCAAATACCCGCGTACTCTCCTCATCGGACTTCCTCTGTGCATCAGACTTCTCATATGCTTTTACAAGCTCTTTCGATACTTTCACACTTACATCAATTGGCCTTCTTTTCCTCCTTAGCTCAAGAGGGATTTTTTTTATCTTCTTTGTTTGGTTGCACTGAAATCTCTTGCAGTTTTGAGACATTTGTAGCTTTATCTTCTTTACAGACCAACCTGTGCCAAAATCAGTCTCCATGTCATGGATAACTAATTTTTTTAGTTGCATGGGTATCTGTGAGAAAGGAAAATGTAGATGGTCTTTAAACCGTTGAAGGCATGATTCCTTCAACCTATTCACAAACGTTTTCCTAGCATCCATCATTCAGACTTCCCCTAAAACCACCTCGTATTCTATCTTCGTATTGTAACTACCAATGCAAGATTGATAACATGGCATGGTGGAAGAAGTCTGTGTCCCAGGAGTGGCTGCGACATTGGAAGTCTCTACTCCCTATTCCACATTCTTAGAGTTTATTGTCACTGATTTCCTCCTATATCTTTTGTTCAATCTAGGACTAGTTGGGGAATCAATTGGTTTCCTTTGACACAATATTTTTGTTTGTTATGTTTGAGGGGCATTACCAGATTATTTTTCTATGTATCTAGCAAGCGTTGTCCAGTCCACATTAACCAATTTTTTCACTACCTCTACCCCCAATATGGAAGCCAATTCCTCTTTATCTTTGTCAATCTCATGTCCCTATATATATATTTAAATTATATTTCTTCTTTTAAATTTAGAAATAAAAAACTAAAAAAACTACAATTCATCTTTATCTTTGTTAGTCTCATGTCCCTATATATATATATTTTAAATTATATTTCTTCTTTGAAATTATGAAATAAAAAACTAGAAAGTAAAATTCAAAGAAACAATGGAAACATTTACAAATCTATAAATTGACAATGAATTACCTCATTGTGGACATAGTTCGTTGACAATGCTTGCTTCCTTTTATTGCTTGACATTTTGAGGCGACCTAGGGAAAATTATTTTCATCTCGTCTCTGGAGGAAAATGAAGTACACACTGTTAGGTATGAAAATTTTCATCCAGTTTGTGGTATGAAAGTTTTTTTTTGTGGGAAAATATGTTCGTTGGGTTTGCTTAGTGTTGATAACCTTATCATGAAACTCTTTCATAATGCAATCTTGCACGAATTTTTCATGGCATCAGTGATTATGGCGCGACTAGGAAAAACCAAGTGGTTTTTGCATTTATTTTCAGCAGTGACCGACCCAATTCCTAGATTTGCCAAGTATTTCACTATTTCCTTGATACCCAGGTTAGGGAAAGAATATGGAGGCATCCTAGCTTTGTGCTATAATATTTTGAGCCAAACCTCAAAATGGGTAGGGTAAATTTTTTTGTTGGTTTCTCAAAGGTTTTACAATTTATAATGATGGGATAATTTAGAGGTTGGTTGGACAGGTTAGGCCACAAACCAGTAAACAATCACGAATTCAAATGCAATACAAAGAGCAGTAAACAATCAAAAATTCAACCAAGAAAAAAAATTGTAACCTTACATATGGTGTCATAAACTAAATTGAATTTCTCATCAGTTGCTAGTAGTGCCCTGCTCTCTTTCTTCACTTGACGTTTTTCCCTTTTTTGTCGTCTGATTTCTTCTTGTGTGCATTATTTTTCCCTTTTTTGTCATTTGATTTATTCCTTCATGGGGGAAATTTTTTAAATTTTTAAATTTTGATTTAGTAGTCGACGCTTTAGTTGGTGTTAGTTAATGCCAAATTTTGCGCCGACTTTTGGCCGTTAATGTAATCTATTTGGGGCACCTAAGGTGGCACCAAGTGCACCTAATTCAACACCTATCATTATTGTATAGTGACTATTTTCATTGTTGTGTATCATAGGATTCAAAGTGTTGGAAATAATTCCAATTCCTACTTTGTTTTTGTGACCACTACTATCACGTGGATCCTTCATCAACAAGGTGCTTCATCCTTCTCAGGGGTAATGTAGTGAAAGCTTTTGTGGTGGAACACGAGTCTTCCTTTTGTTTCTAGCAGTGTTACAGTGACTCCTGCAAGTCTTCTACCATTGTTGTGTGGTAGTGTGGTGACCACCTCTGTCCCGCAGCTCCTTCATCAACTCGGTGCGGTAGAGTGGTTTTATTGCAGTCTGGCAAGTTGCTTCTTCCTTCTTGACGGTAGTGTGGTGAAAGCTTCTGTGGCAACATTTTTATTCACAAAGGAGGCCATGGAGAGAGGATGTGGATGGTGTAGAAATACTAATTTTCTAAGAGGAGAGTGGGTGGAAATAGATGATACAATGGAATTTGCAGATAAAATAGAGGTAAGAAGAGAAAGCAACCTCAACCAAAGGAGGAAGGTGTTTATGAATTCACAAATGCTACAGCATAGAGGAAATATCAATATGTCAAATATATGACTAAAGTGAGGTTTTGTGTTGGATATCATACTCGTTGAAATGATATAATTGGTGTACTAAACATTATTTACTATGTTGTGTATTATAGGGGCGAGACGAGGCCATGGCAACAAATCGTGTCATATCAAATGAGGACAAAATGGATGAAGCGGGACATCATGTACTCAAATTTTGACTTAACTTAGGAAAAAATGACCTGATGGCATTGTGTGATACGTCCATCTTTTTTCATAGTATTATTGAAATTTATAATGTATTATCCAATCTTGACATAAATTAATGCATGTTGTTGATTATTTTAGATGGAGATTGGAGCAAATTCAGATCTTGGGAGTTCAACTTACAAAAGAAGAAGATATATATGTGGACATGGACCTAAAACTATTAAATCATGTAGATGACAGTGGGTGGAAGAGGATATGACAATGGATACTACAAACACAACAAATGATTGCATTGAAGAAGAGGTAGGTCAGGACTATAGTACATGGGATGAATACTTTGAGAAAATTGTTGTTTGTGGATGTTCTGTATGTCATGGAAAGAAAAAATTCAAATGAGAGATTGTACAAAGACATTACATATATGATGAGCTTCTAGTCGATAGTATGCCTCCTTCATTCAATTAAAACCAAAGAATAATAAATGAGTGTGGACTAATGTTTTATAAACTATGTTGTCAAAATTGTGTTTTATTTAAATTATTGTATATATGTTCATACAATTTTTATTTTTATTTTTTAAGCCATATTTGATTATATTTCTTTGAAATTGATAAATTTATGATTTATCCAATTGTTGCCAAACATTAAATAATGCCTGGGTTTGTTGATAGGTAGAAGATTTTGATGAACCACATACTAATACCCAAGATCCAACTGGGTTATTAAGATTTGGACGGGATGATCCAAACCATCCTTTAAACCATACTAGGGTGAGAAGAGAAAGATTGAAGAGAACACTACCACCTGAGAAATTTGAAGAGCTAATGAGATTCACATACACTGATGACATGCCACCTAGCCCTAATGATGATGATCATGATAGTGAAAATGTAGTGCATGAAGAAGGATTGAATTAAATTCTTATAGGTTTCTTTGGGGATGAAAACAATGATGAGAATAATGATGATAGCAGGGGTAATTACCACCAATGTAATGTTGATGATGACAACATCAAAGACTCCGTCAAGCAAGCAACGAAGACACCCGTGTTCAAATCGGGTGCAATAGAACCTCAAAACTGGCATGCACATTAATATTATTAGAAATCAAGTCACTATTTGGTTGGTCAAACAAAGGATTCACTACCTTACTGAAGTGAGTTGAAGTCTATTTCTTACTTTGTATTGTCAATTGGTGTACATAATTCGTAAACATTCATCAACTTCATTTATATTTCTTTAAGGAGATTTTTAAACCATATATTGTATATAAACAGTCCTAGTATAGATTGACATATCAAACATGTTCATCATAATTCAAACATTCAATTGATTTAATCTCTAGCAATCTTACAAGGCACTAAAAACTAAAATATTCCCTGAAGAGAATGTGTTTCCATCAACTTGCAGAGAGGCACGCCTATTGTTGGTTGAGTTAGGGATTGAATATAAGCAAATTCATTCATGTAAAAATGATTTCATTTTATATAGAGTTGAATATCAAAACAAGGTAGAATGCCCTATATGCAAAGAGAAGAGATATCGTACAGATGTACAAGGTCCTATAGTTCCAAAGAAGGTTTTACATCACATGCCAATTATACCTAGACTTAAAAGAATGTTTCGTTGCAATTCACAAGCACAATTGATGGACTAGAATGCAAAAAATAGGAGTAAAGATGGATTCATGCGAATTCCGGCCAACTCCAAAGCAGTGAAACACATAGAGGAAAAATGGCCAACAAAATTCAAATATGAATGTTGTAGTATCAGGTTTGGTCTTGCAATTGATGGAGTGTTCCCATTCTCTTTCCTGAGCTCAAATTATAGTGTTTGGTTAGTCGGATTAATAGTATACAATAATCCCCCATGGATGAGTGTTAGAAAGGAGCACCTTATGCTAACTCTCATTGTTCCAGGAAAACATCAAGTTAAAAACATGGATGTTTATCTTGTGCCTTTTATTGATGAGATGCAACTACTATGGAAAGGCATAAGGATGTATGACATATCACGTCCTCCATCAAATAGGACCTTCATGTTGTATGGTGTGTTATGTTGGACTATTCATGATTTCCCAGGACTTGGTGTTTGTTCTGGTAAGATAAAATATTTACGTATTTATACTCATAATTTATTTTCATCCCAACTTTCATACTTAGTTTTATACTATTTTTTTATGTTATTAACATTACTTATTGAATTGCAAGGCTTCAAACAAAGGGGATATTTGCATGTCCAAGATGTGTAGAACAATTTCAAGGGTGATATTAGAAAGATCTACATAAATTTATTTACACAAACAACAGGGTTTTTCTACCACTAGATGATAGGTTTAGAAATCGCCTGAAGAATCAATTTGATGGAAAAGTTGAAAATAGAGGCCCTCCCATGATTATGGGTCCAGGTGATTAGCTTAAGAAGTGTGAAGATTCTAAATTGAAAGCTTGGGAGGATTTTTTTGATCGGGGTGATTGAATTGAAGAACCAAATCAAGTTGTAGTTAATATGGAATGAAAAGGAAATCCATATTTTATGAGCTCCCTTACTAGAAGGATCTATTAATATCTCACCTATTACATCCTATGCACATCTTCAAAAATGTCCCAAATTCTATATTTTGACACATATCAGGAAAAGAGGACACCTTGTCTTTGAGGAGAGATATTGCTCTTTTGCGTACCAAATTTGATAGAAAACATTTGTGGCCAAATAGGGAAAATGAAACATATGCAAAAGCTCCATGGATTTAAAAAAGAAAGAGCTAGAGCAACTAAAAAATGTCATCTGTTCAATAAGGACACCTACTGGCTATGGTTCATCATTGGCTAAAGCTTTTACAGTTGATGGACATATCACAGGATTTAAAACACATGATTTTCATAATTTAATGAAGGTATTATATATCAACATTTAACATTTACTGGTAACATTGATTAAGCACTAAATTTATTTTGATATTTTGTTGTGTGAGAAAAAATTACTAATGACCTTTTCATAAATGTGTTTGATAGCATATCATGCCATTGTCAATTAGGGAGGATTCCTGTCTTATAGCTGACTTAAGGAATACCATAAGTTGATTGTCAGCATTTACAAGGTATGTGGTTATATGAAATTTTCATGTGTGAGAGACATAGAGATATTATATTGTATTTTAATTTATGACTAAAGGTTCATACTAATTTACTATTATTATATTAGGTGGGTGACCTCCAAGGAGATCCATGAATATGAAGTGCCAAAGTGGAAGAAAGAAATTACAAAAATTGTATGTGTATTTGAGAAGGAGCTCCCTACAAGTTTCATGGACCTACAAGTCCATTTACTTATACACATATTTGATGAAATTGAATTGGTGGGTGTTGTATCAATGAGGTGGATGTTTTTCTTTGAGAGGTATATGAAAACTCTTAAAAGATATGTCCAAAAAAAGGCACATCTAGAGGGTTGCATGGCTGAAGGGTATGTATTGAATGAAGCATTTTTCTTCCTGTGTAAATTCCTTGGTAAGGATTTTGAAGATGGCCCACACGTCTGGGATGAAGAACGAGCATCAGATATTATTGATGGAGAAAAACCACAATCTAATGGTGTTGAAGTACAAATTAGTAAGTAAATTCATGATCAGTGTGGTTGTTTTTCTTGCAATCATTAATTTACTCTATAATTTATTTGTCAAATTAACATGTTGACACGTAATAGGTGTAGACGAAAGTTTTATACTTGAAAAGTTTATTATGTACCACATGAACTTTATGAACAAATGGATTGATTTGTATGATCAAAAGAGAGAAGAAGTGTTAGAAGCAAGGAGACAATTTAAGAGATCGAAACCAAGGAATACTCCACTTCCCCCTAATTTTCTTAGGGAATGGGGCAAAGATTGCACACTAGAATGGGTTATTGAAAAAATTCAAAATCAAATAGAAGATGCAGGTATAGATTCAAACATAACAAAAGATGAAATCAACATGTCTAGAGGATGTGAAAGAAAGGTACAGTTGGAATTTTACAAAATGTTGTTTCTTTACAGTTTTGATATCCAGTATTAACTATTTTAATATTCATCATTATATTTTTTATCACCAAAATAAATGGTCTTTCATAGTTGAGGAAATATCCAACAATGTGGGCATATGTTCGACATTATCATGTAGAAAGTGTAGATGTAAAGAGACAATCCTTCGATTGTGGCATCATGGTTGACTTCAAGCAATCCAGTCGATCAAGCTCAAAAGATAAGAATATAATTGAAGGAAATCTACAATATGTTGGTAAAATATAATAAATTATTGAGTTGGATTACCGTTCTTTTAAATTTTGTATTTTAAGTGTAGATGGTTTGAAGCATTTGAGAGGACACGAAACATGATACCCATAGTGGATTGTTTTGTATAGATTCCTCATCATTCCTACCAGAGGATAAGGAGCTTTATGTTATACCAATTCATTGTGAGCAAGTATGTCTTTAACTCAAACAAGAAGTGGTAGTGATCATTAATCTGTTAATTCATAGCTTATTGTGAATATATACATGTGTTTATTAATCAATAAAATTGTTATAACATAGTCTAATATATGTATGTCATTCATGTGCAGGTATTTTTCTATGAAGATATTTTGGACCCGAAATGGATATTTGTCATACATTATGATCTAAGATTAAGGCATGTATTTGATCATGCATTAGTGGATACTGAGAAAAACAATGATGGCCAACAAAATGAGAGAAACGGACTAGAGAACATTGAAGAAATTGACATCCATGATGATGTTGAAGATGATTATGTTCGGGCATAAGAAGACAACAATCCAGAGTTAGATGATGTTATGGAAGAAAAAAATATGGATGGTATAGAAAATGATGATCCAAATACATTTGGTAACAATATAGATTGTCTACAGTCAAATTTCAATGATGATGAAGATGATGCAAGTCAAGATGAGGATGATGATAATATTAAATACTTGAAAGAATATATGAACATTGACAATGATACACTGGATGACATTGTAGCGGAAAATAATGTTAATGACCAAGAATTCTAAATTTTTAGAATGATTTGCAATCCATGTTTAAAAAAGGATGATTCTTATGGCCTAAAATTTGAAATTCTTCAGTAATATTATGTTGTACTTGGACAATTGAAAACCTGTTTCATTCTCCTAGCAAGTTTTTTTTATTTTCAAGAACCTATTGTCAAGTAGTAAATTCCTTTTGTATGAAGTTCAAGAACCTGTTGTCAAGCAGTAAATTCCTTTTGTAGATAGGAAATGTAAAGGCTTCATTTAAGAAAAGATAAGTCTCTTTCTGAGGGTAATCCACATGCAAAAAGTAAAAAGCACATAAATTTTTTTTGTATAGTAGAAAATCAGATTCAATTAGTTATGTCTTATTTCGCTTGCACACTTATTTGAAAGACATAGGGTATTCAACATACATTTCCCTTGACAAAGAAAACATGTGCTTTCATTTATTTTTATTGTATATCTTAGAAGTGAAATTGTTGTTACATAATGATGCACTGAGAAAATAATATATACAAAAAAATGCAAAGAAAATGTTTGAAATTTAACATGCAACCTACTGTGTTGCGCTGAAAGGAATCAAGATTAACTAGGAGAAGAAATAAAAATAAAATTTTGATGATTGTACTTAAAATTGAATAAGATATGAAAAATGTGGACAATGATGGTACTGAAATTGAAAACCCTAATTGTGATGACATTATTGTTTTATGTCATTAGAGATAAAGAGCACATGCAATTTTATATACATAGTAAATGAACATTTGAAACTAGTAAACTAAAAATGTAAACACTGTAAGATTTTTCCTTAAACAATAATTCACATACTTACAAAAAAGGGTGAAGCATTTTTTATTCAAACTCTGTTTTCTTTAATAGACATAACAGTAAAAGAATATTTACAAGTACAAGAATATATACACTGTTTCATAGAAAATAAGGAATGTTTGATAGAATATACAAGTACAAGAATATATACACTGTTTCATAGACTTCTAATTTTTTTGAGTTATTTGCAATATGTTGGGTCTCAAAAACATAGGTTTTTAGACCATAAGAGGGTGCCAATATCTAAGAGGACTTTAATCCTGATTACAAACCAATTAAAGTAAATTAGTTGAAAGGAGTTTAATTCACACCTAACCAGAAACCAATCAAAGCATCCACACAGTAGCAACAAACATGCCCTAATAGCTCTTGTAGATTTAAACAACTTGAAAAGACCACTTTGGAGAAAACAAAGCAATAAATAAGCATGAAAATCAACACAACAATTGAACACTGAAAATGGATTATGAGTTATAATGTATCTGCTCCATTATATTGCTTAAAATATAAACATACATAACATGAGTTCTTTTGATATGAATAAGTGGATGAGATGGTCTAGTATCTATTCTAATGGATTGAAATGATGATGATATTATGATCAAAATTAGACCTTGGTTTCCCTATTTGTACAAGAAGAAACAAGCTTCAAGTTCGTTCACAAAAGTTACATCATTTCTTAACTAAAGCATAATTGACATAACATAGAAACTTAAAAAGAGTTTAGTGTTGGATGCACCACAGTCCGTTAATCATCAACAAGTTCCTATGACCACCTAAGATCTATTTAAGGCTCAAACACCATGTTAATGTGTCCACAACAACCAAACTTTGACTACCTCCTCATACAACTCGTTCAAGGAACAAATTAACCTTTGACATGTGATTAATGTATTTCTCCTAGGCATAAGTGTTTGCATTCTGTAGAGTGTCTATCATTACATTCTCCAATCTAGAAATCCTTCTGAGCTTCTTATGCATTTTCTTGAGTACCTCATCCTCATCATTGATGTCATCAAGGATGTCTGGCAAATATTTTGATGTCATTTTTCCAAGTTTCCTGATCCTTCAAATTTTTTTCTTCAAAGAAATCTGGCATGGCCATACATAGTGGTTGGCTGAAGTCACTCAATTCTTGTGTCAAGATATTCTAGAATTTTTCATGTGTATTCATGAGGCTCTGACATTCTTGGAGCAAAGCATTATTATCTCCATCTTTTTCCTTGATATGGGATTCCATTTCCTTCATCCTATCAAGAAAACTTCCATGCTTCACGAGGGCCTTATATGTTCCACTGTGAATGCTAGACACCATCTGCATGTTGGCACATATCTTTGAATTTCATACAAATTATCCCTGATGCTACTTCAAAAGTAGTAGCCTTCAATTTTCTTTTTAGTTCTTCTTTCTCCTTTTGAGCCTTTTCAAATTTATGCTTCCATTTGAGCAGTCTCAGACATGACCTCTAAAAATTTTCTTTCATGTTCAATTATAGGAAAGTAAAGCCTTCGAGAAGCAGACCTGGTCTATCTTTGTAGCTGGTTAATTCTTGTTTCAACCTATCATTTTCCTCTATCAGCCACTAGTTATCTCTTACTAGCTTTCGTATCTGGGCTTTGGTGAATTTGGCTACATTCACATTCAAGTCAACAGTCTCCAAAGGATCTATCTCCCCTACTCTTTGCACCAGAAGATGTCCAAAAATTTGATCATGGTCAATGAGAGAAGGCTTCTTTCCTGGGGGGTAAAGAGACCAAATTTGCAAAGTGGTATTATTAGGATTGTACCCTAACCCTGTATAGACCTTGTCACCTACTTCATCCATTATTTGCAAAGTTTTATTCTTTCTCTTCAAAAAGTTTTCAAACACAATGGCTAAACTAATATCCCACCCAGGAAGGAGCATAACTCCAGCTTCTTGCAATAATACTCTTCCTCTCTCAATAGTCATGTTTCTCATTTCCCTATCAACTTCATGTTGCAACTCTTACAAGGCATAAGCCTCTTTCTCAGGGTCAATGTCCTTTAACCTTTCTCTTATTAGTCTTCCTTTATACTCATATATAAAGGACTTAAATTTAGGGGTCTACACAAAAGTATCATTTTCAACAAATTCCTGACTTGTACGATGCCTCACATCATTTTATAGCTCATTGGAGGCTTCAGAGGTGATCACACTTCTTTCCAATGGAATCTCATATTGGGGTATAATAGGAGCATTAAATTGTGAGACTCATTCCTCATCAGTGTTATCTTCTTCCATGGATGGGGAACCAATTGAAAAGCTCACTTTAGGAGTAGGCTGAGGTGATAAGTAATCTAGTGGTGTGATATTTTCTACTTGCCTCGTAGGACCGATGCCCCTTCCTCTTTCAAATTCCACAAGTGGCACATCTCTTATCAGTTCTTCTTCATGGAGGATAAACTGTTCAATTCTTTCTATGGGATCATGTACCTTAGGGAAAGCCCCTACGTAGCCTAGGTTATTATTCACCTTCCAAGCCTTAGCCATCATAACCCTACTATAGGAATTCATTCTCATCATGTTTTGTTTTTCTTCACAATTTCTAATGACATCTTCTAAAAGGAAACTATGCTCATACCCTTTCAATTTTTGAAAACTTTTGGCATCACAAATGAAGTGTTCAGGATCAAAATTTTCCCTTTTGTTGCCAACCGGAAAGCCATAATATCCAGTTTACCACTAACCAAGTCATAGCTTGAATTAGAGATAATAGTGAAATCACCAAAGCATAAAGTGGAAGGCATGAAAGTTTTCCTCCCATAGCTCTTTAAATGCATGAAAGCTGAAAATGACAATTGCCTTATGATCTCTAAATAAGAAACTCTATCTAGAACAATCTTAGGCAACAAATAAGGTGCAACTTCAAATCCATAAACCTTGATAACAGTACAATCCCCAAACATGTACCTGTCCCCCCAATTGTGATTTATCCTTGCTTCATGACCCATATCTTTTGGTCAGAGAAATCTTAAGATATCTAGGGAGAGGTTGTAGTCACATTTGTGGCCTAACATCTTATATAGTGGTTTGAAAAAATATTCCTCAAAATATAGGTAGTGGGACCTCCCACACCTACTATCCCACACAAATGTCCACATTTGTATAGGCCTTGAATTTCCATCATTATCTAAGTCTTTTATTCTTAATTCCTCACCCCATATGCCTGTCACCTTCCCTTTGTATAATATCATGTTCATGGAAAGAGAATAGTGCTTGAAATTAATGGCTTCATTGTCATTCTTGATGATATTAAGGGCATTATTGATGGCCTATGATAAATACTCTACATAAACATAGGGTCAGGAATTATGGATTTGGATGTCTATGGCTAAATCCATGGGAGCAATTGTCATGTTCTCAGGAACATCAATTCCCAGTACTTGACCAACTAAGTAATAAGTGTATTGAAAGTATTCTTCAAACAAAGCCACAAAGAATGGGGGCTTATCTTCACTAGAGAACCTCATAGTTTGGTTACCCACACCTTTAACCCTATGTAGAGGAAATTTCCACCTCTTGTAACTTGTGTCCATGGTGTGGTATTCCTCAAACAAGTCTATGATTCATAATTTTTTTTTTAGGGAAGTGTTTAGTTGAAAAATCATGGAAATATAATCTACGACCATGAACTGTGACCCATTAGGCAAATGAATTGCTCTCGTCTTTAGATTGTAATTCTTTTCCAACACCTTTATTAACTCTACATTCACAAAGACGTTGGGTACTACAAGTTTACCAAAATTCAAATTCCATAGGTTTGACACTGGGCTATGCTAGAATTTCTTCCTATAATGATAAGTAAAGATGTCATAACCCCTACACGGAGTCCATACATCTCCTAGATTTTTTTGTTTATCTACTAATGTCACACATGATGGGTTAAGTTGTGCTAATCTTCTGGATTTTGGCCCAGACCTAGGACACTGATCAATTAAGTCTTGATTCAATTGCCTAGCTTCAGTTTTTTATCTTTTTGCTTTCTATTTTCCCGGGGTTTTTTCCATCTCAACCCTACTCATGCAATGCTTTCATCTACTTACTGAGAAAATACTTTGAGTTGAGTCTAGACCACTTACTTGGATAAATGCTACAAATTTCCAGCTACCTACTACCATCCAACTTGGTTCTCCAAATCCTTCAATTACAATTCACAGTGATTTCAACTTCTTTGAGGCCGTATTTATCAAATTTCAGGATAATTCATCTAGCCCTAGTTCATAAATGGTGCTCGCGCCACCTTTATGATAAAGTTCTTCATTAATAGCGGTAGTCTCATCAATATTTTTGTTAATCACATCAATCAAACTAATCATCATTTCGTAACTGTCAAAGAGACTTTTAATTAAAATTCCTGTTGTTTCTTCGATATGCCAGTATGGCAGTGTTTTTCCCTTCCCTTCTAGTGTATACCGCTCTACCACATATGTTGCTCACCTTCCTGATGGTATAGCGGTGTATTATTTTGATCATTACTTGAAGACTGTCGATGAGACAATCTTATTTGTCTTACCGATATCTCAATGTCTCATCAACATTAGATCTTATGTTCTCCAATTTTGGTTGTCGATGTCGATGAGACAAGTTAATGTCTCTTACTAATATGCCACTTTCTCATCAACAATCACTTTGTTATATCCAAGAGTTTTAAGTTTAAGTTGTGATCAAGGGTTTTATTTGGAATCTCGCATGAGGAATTTTATTAAATCTAAGTTATTATGATATGAATTCTATACATATGGTGGATGTAAAGGATGAGTGAAAATGGAAGTATGCAAAAATAATTAGGATGGAATTTTGGCTACAACACAATCCATGTTTTAAAAAGGATGATTCTTATGGCCTAAACTTTGAAATGCTTTAGTAATATTATTTGTGTCGATACAAATTACCTATTGCAATATCCTTAAATTGTTCACTCTTTGGTTGGCAGAAAAAATTAGGATTACTTGGACGCTTCTTCCATTCATTTTGTATCAACATATGTTCATGAAGACACAAAAGTTAATAGCTCAATCAGGTAGAGCTTTTGTGATTTTCAAATGAAGAGTAAGGTACATTTTTATTTCTGCTACATTACATTCATGTGCATAAACAAAATCAGAAGATTACATTACTAGATTGCACTTATGTAGATGCATATAATATAGGAAAGATTGCACAATCCTTTCAAAAATGTAGTCTTTATTGATAATGTAAATATATGTTGTTCCACACAAGTCATGAAACTGACTATTTGAATGCATATAATCGAAAAACTATATATTTATAGATACAAAAGAGAAAATGCACATAAAGAGAAAGGACCCATCAGCTGTCTTCCCAATGACAACCTTGCTGCTTTGTTTTGCATCATCTTCAGTCTTCTCGCTTATCTAAGCCTCCAAGTTGATGTCTTCCTTGCTGCTCCTAGGTTCCCTGCATTTGAGTGAGAAGAGTGTTGTTAGAGCAATGAAGGATAACCAGTCAAAATATGTGCATACATCTATAAACATATAATTTTATCATGTGCATTCAAATAACTTGCATACCATAGATGTCTAGGAAAACAAGAAAGTTATCAAAAATATCCATCATATGCTCGGTTTTATTGAACATGTTTTCTCATTGTGCAAGTATAGATAAAATTAGGTTGTTTTGTTTATCTAGTTACATCATGTGGGGTCAAATTTGGCTCCTACAAGGGTTGAGCCCAACTTGCTTCCTATTGTTTCAGATAATCTGATATTTGCTACTCCTAAATGTGTGTGTGAATCTTAACTACAAAACATGAAAGACAAAACAATTCAAGGACACCTCTTTAAGATTAGCCAAAAGAGAGTTACAACGAAAAGGAATGCAAATAAAATGAAACACAAAACACTTTTACCT
This sequence comes from Sequoia sempervirens, assembly GCA_007258455.2. Classification (NCBI taxonomy): domain Eukaryota; kingdom Viridiplantae; phylum Streptophyta; class Pinopsida; order Cupressales; family Cupressaceae; genus Sequoia; species Sequoia sempervirens. Next base: position 1,032 of record VDFB02338145.1, on the reverse strand, counting down.
CCCTTGTTGTTGAAACTTCTTTGATTGGCCCTTGCTTGGATGGGTTGTGTGCTCCTTAGATGATAGATTGAGTGATTAACATGCAAGCTTCAACATGCAAAATGATGGACAAAAGATGGTTGAATGATCTAAAATGACTTGGACAGCATGTAGTTGTGAGAGTGCAATGCAAAATGACAGCATAAGGGTGCAAGATAGCTAAGTGTTGTGGAAATGCCCTTGAGGAGGGGGTATTTATAGAGGAATTTGAATTCTCTAGAGAATTCAAGGGTCAAGATTGATCCAACAAGGCCAAGATGAAGGCCATGTGGCTGAGAATCCCACAGCCCCTCACATCTGACATGTGGAGGGTGAAGTGGATGAGGATGGTGAGGTGGATGAGTTGTCAAAAGGTACATGAAGTGGAAAAGGACATGCACCTTGGAGGATGAGAGGATTTTCACAAAAAGGGATTTCTTGTCCCCAAGTGGAAGTGAAAGGGACTTTTGAGGAATTTTAGAATTCCTCAAAAATCTACATGGGAAAAAGAAAGGTGGTTGGGAGGATAAATGTGAATTAAAAATTCACATTCACAAGATGATCTAGAGGATAAAAGGGGGGCTCCAAAAAGGTGGGACTTGGTCACATGTGGAGATTGTGACAAGTCCAAGGTTCCAGAAGCCTTGGGAGAATGGAATGTGAATTAAAAATTCACATTTAAAGGAGGGGAGTCTAGAGAAAATAAATGTGAATTAAAAATTCACATAGGAGAGAGGGTTATCATTAAAAAGGAAAAATGGAAGAATTGACCAAAAAAGAGGTGCTAAATATAGTTAATGATTTTGGTTAAGGTTGTGCAAATATTGGATTAGGCTAATTAACAGAAGATTAGAGGCAAGTGGCAAATGTTGGAGGATGTGACAAAAAGAGAGAAAGTGAGAAATTTTAAATTGATTTTTAAATCAAAAGGAGGATAAGTGACTAAATTAAATAAATTAGTGTATTTATTTAATTTAGAGAGGAATAAAGTAAAAGACAAAGTATTAATTATTA
>VDFB02338144.1:0-26048 GCA_007258455.2 Sequoia sempervirens | reverse complement strand
AAAAATAAAATCAATAAAGAGTTTCAAGGATTTGTCAAGCGAGTAAGAGAGCTATGGGAGTAGCCTCATCTAAAATATTTTGAACTAGATTTTGATATACCATTTAGAGAGCTTGGTTTTCATGGAGTTCCTTTCAAAGCCTTTGCTTTTATTGTTCCTACAGTAAACTGTTTGATAGAGTTGGTGGAATTACCTTTCTTAGTAATCGCTATTAGTGAGATTGAGATTGCTAACCTTGAGAGAGTAGGACTTGGGCAAAAGGAATTTGATATGGATATTGTTTTCAAAGACTTCAAGCGGGATGTACTCCACTACGGTAATGCTTCATTCCTCACCTTCGCTGATGGCATCAAGGAATGCTTGTTCCGCGGATATAAAATATGTACAAAAAATGAACTTGAACTCGTAGCCAATTTTGAAGAGTATTACTTATGATCCAAATAATTTTTTTGAAGATGGTGGTTGGGAATTTTTGAATAGGGAAGCTAGTGATTTTGATTCTAATAATTCAGAAGAGTCAGATCAAGGATATGAACCCTCTGATGTAGAAGAGGAATCATAATTATATGAGGAAAGTTTAGAAGATGAATCTCTTGTAGAGTAAGAGGAGGAGGAAAAAGAAGAAGAATATTCTAAAGAGGAGGAAGGTAAAACATGGGATGAATTAGAATCAAGCCAAAATGTAGATAAGGAAAAAGGAGATGAGTCTGATAGTGAAGAGGAAAGGAGACAACGAAAGGTAAAAGCTATAAGGAAGTCTCGGGCATCTGATATTAGAGATTCAAGAGGAATGCCTACCAAGAGGCATAAATTTAGATGAATTGAGTTCATCTACATCCTTCTACTATTTATTCATGCACATAAATGGTCATCTTGTAATCATAAGATTTGAGCTCTATTTACTCATCCTATGCATCAATAAACAACTCAACACAAGAGATGCAAATTGACATATTAACACAACAATATCCAACTAAGTTATTGAAACTCAACTATTGATACCTCGTTCTCCATCCAGATTACAAAATTGTTCCACTTTTTGTTTTGTAACATATTCTTTTCAAATTGCTTTGGATGGCAGCCATATTTCTCCTCCTGTCAAAACATGGCACATGGACTAGTTAAACTAATTAATATGCAATCATTTACTTTTTCCAACGAAATTAAAAAAAAAAATATCATTTAACATATTAAATATACTTACAAATGTACAAATCAAGGCCTATAAACCTTTTTTCCCACTGCAATGTGTGGCACAAAGTTTCTCAAACCTAGCCTTGGAGGCCTTGTCCTGAAACATATACTAATTCAATTTAACTATGCACAAATAAAATTTAAATATCGTTTAATAAATTTGATATAATCTTATGATCAAATTCAAATACCTGCGCACTCTCCTCACTAGACTTCCTCCGTGCATCAGACTTCTCATATGCTTTTACAAGCTCTCTCCATTCTTTCACACTTACTTCAATTGGCCTTTTTTTCTGCCTTAGCTCACGAGCGATTTTTTTTTATCTTCTTTGTTTGGTTGCACCGAAATCTCTTGCAGTTTTGAGACATTCACAGCTTTATCTTCTTTATAGACCAACCTATGCCAAATTCATTCTCCATGTCATGGATAACTTCTTTTTTCAAGTGTATTGGTATCTTTGAGAATGGAAAATGTAGATGGTCTTTGAATTGTTGAAGGCATGATTCCTTCAACCTATTCACAAACATTTTCCCAGCATCCATCATTCGAACTTCCCCTGAAACCACCTTGTATTCTATCTTCATATTGTAGCTACCAATGCAAGATTGAAAACATGGCGTGGTGGAAGGAAGTCTATGTCCCAAGAGTGGAAATCTCTGCTCCTTGATCCACATTCTTAGAGTTTACTTTCACTAATTTCCTCCTGGATCTTTTGCTCAATCCAGGACTGGTTGGGGAATCAATTGATTCCCTTTGAGATAATTGATTTGTTTGCAATGTTTGAGGGGCATTAATAGATTATTTTCTATGTATCTAGCAAGTGTTGTCCAATCCACATTAACCAATTTGTTCACTAACTCTACCCCCAATATGGAATCCAATTCCTCTTTATCTTTGTTAGTCTCATGTCCCTATATATATATTTTTAAATTATATTTCTTCTTTTAAATTTAGAAATAAAAAACTAAAAAGTAAAATTCAAAGAAACAATGGAAACATTTACAAATCTATAAATTGACAATGAATTACCTCATTGTGGCCAGAGTTTGTTGACAATGATCTCTTCCCTCCATTGCTTGACATTTTGAGGCAACCTAGGGCAAATTATTTTCATCCAGTCTATGGAGGCAAACAAAGTACACACTGTCAGGTATGAAAGTTTTCGTCCAGTTTGTGGTATTAAAGTTTTGTTTTGTGGGAAAATATGTTAGCTGGGTTTGCTTAGTGTTGATAACCTAAGGAAAATATGTTCCCTCAATTTGCTTAGTGTTGATAACCTTATCATGAAAACTCTTTCATAATGCAATCTTGCAAGAAATTTTCACGGCATTGGTGACCATGGCGCGGCTAGGCAAAACCAAGCGGTTTTTGCGTTTATTTTCAGCAGTGACCGACCCAATTCCTAGATTTGCCAAGCAGTTCACTATTTCCTTGATACCCAGGTTAGGGAAAGAATACGAAGGCATCCTCACTTCATGCTATAATATTTTGAGCCAAAGCTCAAATGGATAGGGTAAATTTTTTTGTTGGTTTCTCAAAGGTTTTACAATTTATAATGATGGGACAATTTAGAGGTTGCCTGGATTGGTTAGGCCATGAACCAATAAACAATCACGAATTCAAGCAAGAAAAAAAATTGTAACCTTACCTATGGTGTCGCAAACTAAATTGAATTTCTCATAAGTTGTTGGTAGTGCCTTGCTCTCTTCCTTCACGCGTTTTTCCTTTTTTTGTCATTTGATTTCTTCCTTTACGCGGGAAAGTTTTAAATTTTTTATTTTGATTCATTAGTCGATGCTTCAGTGGCATTAGTTAATGCCAACTTTAGCACCGAATTTTGGCCATTAATGTAAACTATTTGGGACGTATAAAGCAACATAAAGTGCACCTAATTTAGCACCTATCATTGTTGTATAGTGACTATTTTTATTGTTGTGTATCACAAGATCCAGAGTGTTGAAAATAATTCCAACTCCTACCTTTTTTTTGTGACCACCACTGTCTCGTGGCTCCCTCATCAGCTCGGTGCGGTAGAGTGGTTTTTACCGCAGTCGCGCAAGGTGCTTCATCCTTCTCAATGGTAGTACGGTGAAAGCTTTTGTGGTGGCACGCGAGTCTTCCTTCTATTCCTGATGGTATTGTGGTGACTCTCACAGTCCCATGCAAGTCTTTTACCATTGGCATGTGGTAGTACGGTGACCACTGCTTTCCTATGGCTCCTTCATCAACTTAGTGTGGTAGATCAATTTTTACCGCGGTCTCGCAAGTTGCTTTTTCCTTCTCGACGGTAGTGCGGTGAAAGCTTATGTGGTGGCATTTTTATTCACAAAGGAGGCCATGGAGAGAGGACGTGGACGACATAGAAATACTAAATCACTGAGAGGAAAGTGGGTGGAAGTAGATGAGACAACAAAATCTGTAAATACAATAGAGGTAAGAAGAGAAAGCAACCTCAACCAAAGGAGAAAGGTGTTTATGAATTCACAAATGCTACAACGTAGAGGAGATAAAGTCATTTTTTTGTCCATGAGGCCTTTGAGGTCAAACTTATTGGTTGAAAATGCACATGAATGGTGATTAAATGTGATTCTATGATCAAGGGAAATTTTTGAAAATTAGGATAGCCAAAATATGATATCAATATGTCAAATATATGACATCAATATGTCAAATATATGACTAAAGTGAGGTTTTGTGTTGGATAGCATATTCGTTGAAATGATATAATTGTTGTATTAAACATTATTTACTATGTTGTGTATTATAGGGGCGAGACGAGGCCATGGCAACAGATCGTGTCATAGATCAAATGAAGACACAACGGATGAAGCGGGACATCAGGTACTCAAATTTTGACTTAACTTAGGAAAAAATGATCTGACGAAATTTTGTGATACGCCCATCTTTTTTCACAATATTATTGAAATTTATAATGTATTATCCAATCTTGGCATAAATTAATGCATGTTGTTGATTATTTTAGATGGAGATTGGAGCAAATGGAGAGCCTAAGTGTTCAACTAGCAAAAGAAGAAGATATATACATGGACGTGGACCTAAAACTGTTAAATCATGTAGATGACAGTGGGTGGAAGAGGATATGACAATGGATACTGCAGACACAACAAATGATTACAGTGAAGAAGAGGTAGGTCAGGACTATAGTACATGGGATGAATACTTTGAGAAAATTGTTGTTTGTGGATGTTTTGTATGTTGTGGAAAGAAACAATTCAAACGAGCAATTGTACAAAGACATTACATATATGATGAGATTCCAGTCGGTAGTATGCCTCCTACAATCGATTCAAATCCAATAGGAATTGTGGTGAGGAATTTTCCAATTTGATATAAATAACATGTATACTTCGTTTAAACATTGTTTTATATTATTTAAATAACTATTTTTTTCTTAATGGATACTTGCAAGATAAAGTTCTTGGTTTAAAGTTTCCTGGATCACCAACTTCTAGCCTAGAGGGCAATGATCATTTATTAGATGATACATCTAACAAAAATATGTGCCAATATACCAACTCAAAAGATGAGGAATTGACAAAAACAAGTAACAAAACAAGAACCAGTGTGAAGATGCATAATTTGCTTAAAGACAAGGGAAAGGTGGACTACATACCCTATGAGAATGAATGTAATGGAGGTGATGACTTTCCCCTGAGTTTGAGATCAATTTACAAAGAGACATTTGATCGTCGACTATATTGCACTTGGCCTAGTGATCAACAAATACCTAGAGTGTACGAGGTGTTTCAATTTTGGGGATATAGCTACACGATACGACCCTCCAATATTCATGGAGTGAATCTAGGCCTCTTTATTGTGAAAAATGTACATGTGGGATCCAAACATAGAAACAATTCAGAACAAACCACTAGGAGATTAATGTCATATTATTGTCCATCATATTACAGTGGTGAATAGAGAAGGCTAGTAGAATATAAGCCTAGCATGTCAGCATATGGTCTAAATTTGAATATGTATACACATCGTCTCCAATTGGAAAGTGGAAAAGAAATGAATAGAGATCATCTTATGTATATAAATGGACGTGCTTACACACACAAAAAATATTGCAAGATTTATAAATAGTAGTAAGGGAAGGGACCCTACTGTAAGACCGAATTGTCAATTTGTTGAGGTTATAAATGATAAAGATGGATATATGGAAAGAGAGGTTGATAGATTGATAATGGTTGAGGCTATTATGGACCTTACCATTGGGGATGAGTTATTGATTGATTACCCCTTCTTAAAACACACTTATGCGTGAAAGAAGAGGGAAGAACACGGTGTCCCTAAGGATGTTCTTAAGGGTAGAAAACCAAAGAATAATAAATGAGTGTGGACTGATGTTTTATAAACTATGTTGTCAAAATTGTGTTTTATAGCAATTATTGTATAAAAAAGGTAGTCTATAAAATAACGTTCCATTATTCATTTGATGTATAAATTTTCATACAATTTATATAATGTCTAATATATGTATGTCGTTCATGTGCAAGTATTTTTCTATGAAGATATTTTGGACCCGAAATGGATATTTGTCATACATTATGATCCAAGATTAAGGCATGTATTTGACGATGCATTAGTGGATACTGAGCAAAACAATGATGGCCAACAAAATGAGAGAGGGATTAGAGAACATCGAAGAAATTGACATCCATGATGATGTTGAAGATGGTTATGTTCAGGCACAAGAAGACAACAATCTAGAGTTAGATGATGTTATGGAAGACAACAATATGGATGGTATAGAAAATGATGATCCAAATACATCTGGTAACAATATAGATGGTCTACAGTCAAATTTCAATGATGATGAAGATGATGCGGGTCAAGATGAGGATGATGATAATATTAAATACTTGAAATAACATATGAACATTGGCACTGATACACTGGATGACATTGTAGTAAACAATAATGTTAATGACCAAGACTTCTAAATTTTTAGAATTATTTGTAATCCATGTTTAAAAAAGGATGATTCTTATGGCCTAAACTTTGAAATGATTCAGTAATATTATGTTGTACTTGGAAAATTGAAAACTTGTTTTATTCTCCTAGCAAGCTTTTTTATTTTCTATTATAATTCTAGACAAAACAACATTTGTGGGGATGGCCATTTACACCAATCTTAATTTGTATGAAGTTCATGAACCTGTTGTCAAGCAGTAAATTCCTTTCGTAGACAGGAAATGTAAAGGCTTCATTTAAGAAAAGATAAGTAGTCTCTTTCTGAGGATAATCCACATGCAAATTTTTTTTTTTTTATTCAAGGGGTAAACGCTTTTGACCGGAGCTATGAACCGGATACAACCATTCAACAATACCACCCCAACGGGGTTTGAACCTTGGTGGCAAGAACAACAATGCCACCTATAAACCATCACACCATGCCAATACCGGCAATCCACATGCAAAAATTAAAAAGCACATAAAAAAACAATTTTACAGTAGAAAATCATATTCAATCAGTTATGTCTTATTTTGCTTGCACACTTATCTGAAAGACATAGGGTATTCACCATACATTTCCCTTGACAAAGAAAACATGTGCTTTCATTTATTTTTATTGTATATCTTAGAAGTGAAATTGTTGTTACATAATGATGCAATGAGAAAATAATATATACAAAAAAATGCAAAGAAAATGTTTGAAATTTAACATACAACCTATTGTATTGTGTTGAAAGGAATCAAGAATAACTGGGACAAGAAATTAAAAAAAAATTGATGCTTGTACTAAAAAGTGAATAGGATATGAAAAGTGTGGACAATGATGGTGCTGAAATTGAAAACCCCAATTCTAATGATATTATTGTTTTATGTCATTTGAGATAAAGAGCACATACAATTTTATATACATAGCAAATGAAGATCTGAAACTAGTAAACTGAAAATGTAAACACTGTAAGATTTTTCCTTAAACAATAATTCACATACTCACTTACAAAAAAGGGTGAAGCATTTTTTATTCAAAATTTGTTTTATTTAATAGACACAACAATAAAAGAATATTTACAAGTACAAGAATATATACATTGTTTCATAGAAAATAAGGAATGTTTCATAGAATATACAAGTACAATAATATATCATCATCATATCCTTAATTACCTATTGCAATATCCTTGAATTGTTCAATCTTTGGTATGAATTGTTGGTAGAAAAAATTAGGATTACTTGGATGCCTCTTCCATTCATTTTGTATCAACATATGTTCGTGAAGACACAAAAGTTAATAAAATATTAATGCACGTAACTCACAATTATTTAAATAATCAATTTTGTTAACTTTATTATTTTTAAATAGTTTCCATTTTTATGTTGAACATGTAACAAGGCAAAATAAGCTCAAATTTTCAAAAAAAATAGCAGCTCTACCAACATCCACAATAAATGCTTTACTATATCAGCATATTCATTCACATAAGCATAGTATTGAGGCTCAATAACTGATATTCATTGAAATATAAAAATAAATAAATATGGAAAACATAAGAAAAATACAGAATGATAACACAGTCATGGAGAATCTTTGATAATAAGATGTTCTCCATTATATTGCTTCAATTGATATATATTAATAACAGAAGTCTTCAAAATGGAAATGATATATTCATATGATGATAATTTAAAACTAGTCCTTGGTTTCCTATTTATATAGGAAGCAACAAGGTACAAGCCTTTTACAAAAGGAAACGACCTTTCATAACTACTTTTACTAACAACTATTTAATTAGCATAATTAAGGAAATAACAAGACTTAAGACATTTTGACATATGGTTCCATTATTCAACGTAGAAGACCCGTAATCATTGATCTGGAAAAGTATTCCTCTCCATGATGAATGTCCAAATGCTCTCACCTTAGTGTCCTATTCTTCTAAAACCAACAACTATTTAATTAGCATAATTAAGGAAATAACAAGACTTAAGACATTTTGACATACGGTTCCATTATTCAACGTAGAAGACTCGTTCAATCATTGATCTAAAAGAGTCTTCCTCTCCATGATGAATGTCCAAATGCTCTCGCCTCAGTGTCCTATTCTTCTAAAACCAAATACTTTTCCTTCCATTGATGCACAGTAAAATCTAATAGCCACTTATATTACTAGATCTTTTGCATGTTTGCAAGATGAGTTTTCCATCAACTATCTAGTAATGCCTTTGTATCATTGAAAAACTTTAGGTATCTCGCATCAAGAACAATCAACCCATCCACGATTTGATTTAGCCTAGGAAGACTGGTATCATCATCCTCCTGTATATGAGTTACACACTTATGAACAACCTGACTGAATTCTTTCTTCCACTTATCCAAGTCCTTCAATTGATCTCTCACAATTTCAGGTATATACCACTGTTTGCAGGTATGGAATAAATCCATTTGTGTTACAATCTTTTTATCAAACCCTTGTACATATTGAAATTCATCAATAATCATCTTCATAGTTTGTTCAGTTGGCTTTAATGTTGTGGGTGCATCAAGAGTTCTTTGTAGAACTTTGCATAACTTAGCCAAAGTGTGGTGAATAGGCTACCACCTTTTGAACAAAGGATCTAATACAATCATATGTGTCTTTATTTGATCCATTTCCTGCTGAAGTGTTTTATAACTATCATGCACATTCTCCAGTTTATCCATAACTGATTTTATCCTGTGCTCAAGAATATTTTCCATAACTTCACAAATTCATCTTTTCACTTCATCCTGGGTTTGATTGCTGGCCTTCTTTACATCATCCACTTCCTTCTTTGGAGTTTTTACCTGTTCTACATAAATGTTCTTCACAATATCCATTGGAGCAATAGGAGGCTTGTATAACACCATCTCCTTGCTTTGTGAGGGTCCTACTCTGTTCTTTCAATTTGACATTCTCCATGAACAGTTTATTAACTTCATCATTTAGGAACCTTTGTTCATTTTCATACTCCTTCAATCTGTCTTCTAATCCCTTAAAAGTTGCTCGAGTGAACATGGTCGAATGCATGGTCATTGTGGTTGCCTCCAAAGGGTGGTATCTTGTATTGTCCTTACCATTGTTGCCCCTTTCATCCCTTGAATTACATCCAATAATTTTGGCTTATGTGTATTTTTCTGTTTGATCCATATGGCCAGGATTTCAATCTTTGGGTTATACCCAGTTCCACTCACACCTTCATCAGAGTCAAATTCAACAACTAGCATTAGATCTTCCTGAACTTGCACTTGATCAAGTAGAAACATTTTCTTTAATTCCAAGCCAGGGAAAATGAGCATATTTCTCTTCAAGACCATTTCTCTAGCCTTCTGGGGGCTAATGTCAATGTTGTCAACTCTTAAGTCCTGGAAAGTTTGTGCTACCATTTCATTTTTCTCTGGTTCTTCAATTCTTCCTTCAACTGATTCCATCCTCTCTTTAATTTCTCTTACCTTCATCTTCATCCAGAAATCCTTAAACTCAGGAGTCTTAATGAATTCATCATCTTCTATGAATCTCCCAGATGCAATTTCCCTTTCATCTTCATGTACCTTTGTACTTGTTTTTTCTACATCACCCATCCTTTCCTCATGTTTATGGGCACTGGTCTCAAGGATGGGTTGATCAACTTCAATATCACCTTTCAATGACTGCAGTACTGTAGCCACTTCCTTAGTATCATCCACCTCTTCAGTATCCTCATAAGGTACTAAATGTTCAATGCTTCCTGTCTTCTATCTTTTGGGAGGTAACTGCTCCATGGGAGGCTCAGAGGTTTCACCTGGGGTATGCTCTACAGTTGCACCACTATCATGTTCTTTGAGATATGCTTGCTTCTTTCTGTACAATTCTTCAAATCTACCAATTATCAATTATATCCTCTTGATGGGGTCCTTTTCCTCAACAAAGTATCCTAGGAAATCCTTGGACCTCCGCTTTGTCCTTTCTTCGACCTTCTTCATATATTCTCTTTTTTCCCTTCTACTAAATACATCATTATAAGTAATGCAGTTCCTTATGACATCTTCTTCAAAATCCACTTGGTCTGGCACTGTCATTTTGGTAAGAAGATTGTGCCTTATGTTGTTCGTATGATTTTCAGGGTCAAAGGCTCTTTCTTTTCCAGATTTCAATGCATATCTTGTCTTCAAATAATATTGTAACTCCTCTAGTGTGTCTGAGTCTATAGTCCAATCTTCACACTTGGTTTGGTTTGGCAGGAAAGTTCCTTTCTTCTGCTTATGCATTACATCTTTCTCCATCCACATCATTTGCCACATAATTTCAAGAAATGCTAATCTAAGGGACACAAATTTTGGTAGTATGTGTGGAGCAATAGGGCATCCATAAACTCTTATTATTGTAACTTCTAAGAGCAAGAACCAATCTCCAAAATTGTGTGTATGAGCCTACTCTGGTCTTAAAGCCAAAGGTCTCACTAGTTGCAACATTTTGGTTGAAAATCTTAGTATTGCACACCCAAGAAATCGAAGGATTTTGTGTACAAAGTCTTCATAGAATATAACAAAGCTTGAATTATTGCACTGACTATCCCAAATATAGCACCATTTCTGGATAGGTGTGGGATTCCCTTGCTCATCTACTATAGCCAAGTCCATTCTTTTAGTCCAATGGTCCCTATTCTGGTACAATATCAGATGACACAGTAGGGAATAGTGTGTGAATGTAATTAGTGCTCTATCCTCTATAACTTGGGAGAATTCATCATCTAACACCTTCTCAAGGTATGAAGCAAAGTCATATTCAATATTAGTTTTAGGGTTTTGAATTCTCATGGCCATCATCATTAGGCCTATTGGAATTTTATCTTGAGCATCTATCCCCAACACTTGGCAAAGAGATAATTATGTATTCACAAAGTAATACTGAAAATATATCACATTAAATGGTTTAGTAGTGGTAGTAGAGATAAGGAATGTTTTGCTACCAATGCCTCTTTTCATATATAGGGGTACCTCATCACTTCTATAAGTCTTTTTTAACCTAGCATAATCCTCCTCACTTTTATGCAGGTTTATCTTGGTCAGAGCCTCCTTGTTTAAGCGAAAACACTCAATGATGGCTTTTTTGGTTACTTCTACCAATACTGTGTTGTTTGGAAACCTTACTGTTTTGGTAGCTGAGTGATAGTGTTTGGCTAGTAGTCTGATAAATTCTACATCAATAAACACATTTGGGACAATCGACCTTGCTATATCCAACATCCAAGCATTTAACACTGGAATCTTCTCATTTCTCTTACTGTAAAAATACCAAAATAGGTCCTATCCAGATTTGGAAATGAGGGCATCCCTACAACTTTGTGTGGTATCCACGAGAAACTTCTTATTACCCTCTTTAGTAGACCCTGGAAGTATATCTAATATGGACTGATGGAGTGGTCTCTTCTTTACTTTAGGTTCTTCATCTTTAATTTTAGGTTGACTTTCTTTTACTTTTGATTGTTTTGTTTTAGGATGGAGTGCTTTCTTCTTTACTTTAGGTTCTTCATCTTTAATTTTAGGCCAACTTTCTTTTACTTCTAATCGTTTTCTTTTAGGAGGCATGTTTCAATTTTCTCTACTATGGCTTCAGATGACAAAACCTTGAAAGATTTTTTATATGTTACAAAGCTCTTTCTGAGAGTTTTTGTGCACTTACTCGAGTATTTCACGCTTGCAGGACTTCTTCTTCTCTTATCCTTAGCTCCTTCCACACTAGTGCACTGCAATTGAGTGCGATATTGGGAAAACTCACTTATCTTTGGGTGGCACGGTATTCAGTCATATTAGTTTTGGCAACTCTTAATAATTTAAGAGCATTTAATATTGGTAATTGATGTGATTTTCTACATGTATTAGTGTAAATTATAATGATTCCAAGATTATTGTACTATCGTCGTCTCTTATTATACCTGTTGCGGTATGGCGGTGTTTTTCCATTCCCTTCTGCTATTTACCACACTACCGCCTTGCTCAAGGCTTCTTGTTGTAGGGTATACTGCTCTACCGCATATGTTGCTCACCTTCCCGACAGTATAGCAGTGTATGCTTTTGATCATTACTTGAAGAGTGTTGATGAGACAATCTTCTTTGTCTTACCGATATCTCAATGTATCATCAAAATTAGATCTTATGTTCCTCTAATGTTGGTTTCCGGTGTCGATGAGACAAGTTAATATCTCTTGCTGATATGTCACTGTCTCATCGATATTTTCCTTTGGCGATATTTCTTTATATATTGATGTAACTCTGCCATGTCGGGGAGACTTGTGATTATCCTTGTGGTATAGCGGTGTTTTTCCCTTCCCTTCTATTGTTTATTGCACTACCGCCTTGCTCAAGGATTCTTGTTGCAAGGTTGTGGTGTATACCACTCTAAAGCATATGTTGTCCACCTTCCCAACGATATAGCGGTGTATGCTTTTGATCATTACTTGAAGAGTGTCGATGAGACAATCTTATTTGTCTTACCGATATCTCAAAGTCTCATCGACATTAGATCTTATGTTCCTTTGATCTTGGTTGTTGGTGTCGATGAGACAAGTTAATATCTCTTGCCGATATGCCATTGTCTCATCAATATTTTCCTTCAGCGGTATTTCTTAATATATCGGTGTAACTCTGCCATGTCGGGGAGACTTGTGATTATCGTTGTAGTATAGCAGTGTTTTTCCCTCCCCTTCTGTTGTTTACTGCACTACCGCCTTGCTCAAGGCTTCTTGCTATGGGGTTGTGGTGTATACCGCTCTACTGCATATGTTGCTCACCTTCCCGGCAGTATAGCGGTGTATGCTTTTGATCATTACTTGAAGAGTGTTGATGAGACAATCTTATTTGTCTTACTGATATCTCAATGTCTCATCAACATTACTTCATTATATCCAAGAGTTGTGGTTCGTTGAGCACTTGTAGATATACCTTGTCAATGTGACATAAGTGATTCTCTCCTCGATATTTCGGTATCTTGTTGACATTTCACTGTTTTACATTGTCGATAAGACATATAAATAAGTCTCTTCGACATAGGGGTGTCTAAACCGGCCCTCAACCTAGAGCTAAACTCGAAGCCAAAGTCGGAGCTAAAAGCAACGCTAAACTCGAAGCTAAACTCATAGCTAAAGGCAACTATCAAGGCGGCGCTACACTCAAAGCTATTATCGGTGCTAAAGACGACATTACTTTGGGCACTAATTAGCGCTGACTTGTATTGATTGGTGCAATAAACGCCAAAAATTATGCCATCTTGATAAATAGCATTGATGTTTTCAAAAACATGGCCAAAAAATAAATTAAAACAGTGGGTGGAAGCAAAAAATGGAGCAAATCATAGGGATTTGTTGTAGTGACCATCTTGGTTTTGTTTCTTCTTAAGAGGAGGAATATTGTTTAGCGAGATTGGATCATCTTCAGTATTCAATGTCAAGCTTCTACCATTGTAGGAGACTCGCCATTGAAATAAGTTGTTTCCTTTCAAAGGAGATATTAAGTCATGAAAGTGAGAGAGAGTTAATAGTATGGATAACAAATAGTTTGATGTAAAATCTAGGTTCCTTAAGATGGAGGATGTCATTGAAAGCATGTCTTAATCCTTGGAGACCTTAAAGGGCCTTATGCAAGTTCATATGGAGAGATTGGGAAAAGATGAGAGTTATAATGGAGAAGAGGAAGAACCTATGGTAGAGAAGAGTACTCGAAATAAGCCCTTGTAAAAAGGAGGCTAAGATTAAGATATCATCATCTAAAGGTGATCTGGACACAAAAAGTTTGGAAAATTTGTTAATCCAACTTGAGGTATATTTTGGAATACATATTCTAACTCTTGAACAATTTAGATTTATTGTATTAGACTATAGTTGGAAAAGCATGGACTTGGTTTGAAATTCTTTTATTTTCCATGATCTTAAATAGAACTTTAATATGTTATCAAGATCATTTTAACAACTAAGTAGGAAACAATTCTATCCATATGTCATGAGGAAGAAAAACTATAGAATGATAATTTCTTCAAGAAAAAGAAAATCAAAATATACAAGAATACACTAGTGAGTTCTATAGAATGAAAAATTAAACAAGTAAATATATGCTTGACATTGAAATACTAATCGAGTACATAGGAAGTTTGCATAATAATATTTGTAGACACATTTTGCTCTCTAAACTAGTCGGCATAGATGAGACACACTCACATCCTTATTATCTAGAGATAGATTTTTGTCCTTCTTACAAGTCTAATGAAGTTAAGGTTAATAAAAAGGACAAAATATAATAAATTCCTCAAGTACTTAAGAAATATACACATTATAGTCATTGTGATAGGGATGGTCATGTAGAATCTTCATGTTGGAAGTTGCATCCAAAAAAGAACCCACACAAAAAGGAAAAAAAAATTATAATATGCCCATTAACAAGGATAAAGAGGTTAAGGAATTTGAATGCATTTTAAAGTTTAACTCTAAGTTTTCTTTCACTACAAAGAAGATTGTTATGAAAAATAGATTACCATTGTTAAATATTAAGATGCATGTCGACGATGTTAAGGTTGATGCTTTGTTTGATTCATATTCACAAACTAACTTACTTGTACAAAGCTTGGTTGAGAGAATTGGTTTGAAGATAGTTCAATACCTTAAGCCATAAGATTTCAATTATAGTAAAGAAGTTCATAAAATTCTTATTGATTGACATTGTAGGTTGAAATTTGTTATTGATAAATTTTTTTGAAGAGATTGAGGTAGATGTTTCCCTTGTCGACATGTTTGTGGAGTTGTGTTTGGTAGTCCATACTCATATGAAAATAAAGTGATCTTCTATAGGAGAGGAAAAAGTTATTAAGTCTTTGAGAATGGAAAATCCTTATCTTATATGCTTGTCATGGTGGCAAGAATTTTTTTAATATTTTAAATACTAATGGTAAGATGGGTGGTAACACTTCTGTCTTTCTGATTGAGAAAAATAATGTTGAGAATGTATCTCCTAGTTCAATCATTCTATCACGTCCCCCATGGTAGGCAACTTACACGTTGGTCATTGCATGGACTAAAATAAAAAATTTAAAAAATAGTAATAACCAATGGTAGCTATGACAAGTGGTATGAAACCACGGTTCAAACACTAGACCTATAAAGCTTACTAGACTCTAGATAAAGTAGAAAGTCTTGCACTACTAGCTCACTATAATTGAATTGGTCACTTAGTATAAATTTAGCAGCCTTGAATTTCTTACATGGAATTTTAAACTTGTAAGAATGCTTAGCTAGTCCTAACCAAAAATATTTAAATTATTGTGAAAGGAAATTTAGATTCATGAATCCTAAAGAAAAATTAGAGTGGAGCAATGAAAGGGTAGTGGCGTTTGATTACTACTATTCCCCATTTCATTTTATGACCTAATTGTTGGATACGAATTTGCACTCTTGTGATCATTATAGAATAAACGTGAATGGTTATGAATCTAAAATGAAAATAATTGGAGGATGGATTGTTGAATGTGTTTAGTATATTTTAAATTTTTAAAATTGGAAGTAGTACACTTATATGTGGCAAGTTTGATGTTACCTTAATACTTATTGATCTAGTCATATGTTGACATGGGCTATCCATTATTCAACTCTAACATATAGAGCAAGGTTAAAACTAAGAGAGAAAACATATTGATATGTTGTGAGTATATTCTATTTGAATAATTGTATGAAGGTAGATGTATTCTAAGGGAATATAATTGGATGTAATCCTAGGCAATAGGACCTAAGTGGGAGTTGATGAAAGTAATTTGAATACATGTTGTGTACCTAATTGCAAAGAGTGGCCTATTATGTTTGGTACTTCATTACTTTGCAAGGATTAATAGGTAAATGAGTGTACCATGTGGTATAAATATTGGTCTATCTTAAGAAAATCAACACATAAATTGAAAAAATAGAGGATTGTTCATCAAGTGGAAATGCATACTCAAGGGTATATTTTTAAAAATGTATCATTTTAATCTTATGAAATTGTTACAAATTGATCGAATCTAGGAAAATTAAACTATTGAAAGGTGACGATATTGGATTCAAAAAAAATATGTCCAATAACCCCAAAAATAAAAATAATTTTACATAAAAATGTCATAAATCAAGGCCCTAAGAGGTAAAAGCATGACAAGAGTAGAACAATAAATGGTTTGAAGGTAACTATTAGTACAAGAAAAGATAAAATGCAACCTTCTCATATGTTGAGCCAACTTATTCTAAGGTGAGGAGGATGGCACATCCCTTGTGGTTATGAGAGGTGGCACAACAAGCCAAAAGAGGATGTGTAACTCAACTACCCATGTGTGGGGAGAGAGTGACATATGTAGCTGATGTATTTCACCATGTGTCCTCATATTAACCACACCTAATAAACCTAAGCAAGCTTAAATAATATGTGTAGGAAAAAAGAAATACCCCTAACATAAGGAAAATAAAAAAACCTACACTAACACCCCCCTTTAAGTGTAGCTTAGGTGGGTGAAAAGATGGGTCATGACAAATGAAGCCATGTTAGGTACCCATGTACATAGAGACCCCCCCATAAGAAGAATCCTACCATAAGAGGAATAGCCCCCTCCAAATAGAGAGAGGAAAATGAAGAACTAAGAAGCACCTCCTAAAGTAAACACCTGTCATACCCCAAGCAAATCTCACAGATGAAGGAACATGCTTTCGATGAAGGGTTTGATGAAGATGTTTGCAGTCTACTTCGATGTAGAACAATACTTTAGATCAATGATGCCTTCCTAAATTAGCTCTTGAATGTAGTGCATATGAATCTCAATGTGTTTCATCCTTTGATGATGAACTAGATTCCTTGAGATCTGTATTGCACTTTGATTATCACAAATGATGACTGTAGGCTTCCTGATTGAAATACTAGACTCGGTGAGAATATTCTAAAGTCAAATAGCCTCAGTGTTGGCATTAACTTCCCCTCGATACTCAACCTCTGTAGATCAAAGAGAAATTGAAGATTGCTTCTTGCTCGACCAACAAACTGGACCAGAACCAAGGGAGAAGCAATACCTTGAAGTAGACTTGTGATCTTGAGAATCGCCTACCCAATCTAAATCTGTGTGTCCCACCAAGTCAATATCCATGCCCAATGCATACTAAATCCCATAATTGTGAGTACCCTAAATATAGTGGAGGATTCGCTTAGTTGCTTTCCAATGCAACTCATGTGGCTCCTACATGAATCGAGAGACCATGCCCACAACATATGAAATGTTGGGTCTCATATGAGTCAAGTAGATGAGACTCCCAACAAGTTGTCAGTACAAAGTGCCATCAACCAAGGGTGAAGAACACTTAGCCTTAAGTTTGACCCCTAACAAAAATGGAGTCGGTGTAGGCTTACAGTTAGCCATGCGAAATATAGACAGCATATCAAGTGCATACTTGGTTGTCCAAGGAAGATACCTAAAGGTGATTGAGTGATCTCAATCCCCAAGAAGTAATGCAAAAGACCTAAGTTAGACATAAAAAATCTATCATGTAGAGCAATTTTCACTGCCTTGATGGTGGACGAGTGACTCCCTGTGATCAATAAGTCATCAACATAGAGAACCAAGAATGTGAGAGTCATCCTACTGTAGAATGTATATGTTCGGATCAGAATGAAATCATTTGAACCCAATTGTCAGAAGGAAGGAATTCATCTTGGCATACCAAGCTTGAGGAGCTTGTTTGAGGCCATAGAGAGATTTTTGAAGTCTGCACACAAGTGAAGGATCATGTATGAACCCCTGTGGTTGCTCCATGTAGATTTCCTCTTGAAGGTCACCATGAAGAAAGGCACTCTTCACATCCATCTGATGAACTTCCCAATGATGTGTTGCAACTATTGCAAGGACAAGTCAGATGGAATTCATCTTAGCAACAGGTGCAAAAGTTTCAGAGTAGTCAATCCTAAGAACTTGGGAGAGTCCTTTGCTACCAAGCGAGCCTTGTGCTTGTCAATCGATCCATCTGCTGCAAATTTAGTCCAATAGATCCACTTGCATTGAAATTTTTTTCTTCCCTTAGGAGGAGGGACTAAATCCCATGTGTGATTCCTCTCTAAGGAATTGAACTCTTCTTGCATTGCAGCATCCCACTCGGGAATACCATAAGCTTCTCTAAAATACCGTGGATCAAAATTTGAAGCAACGAAGAGATGTGGAGCTTGCTAAAATTGTGACCGAGTTCTTCTTGTGTCTGATGGATCACCAACCCAATCACCTGTTGAATCCAATGTTTGTTAAGCCTAAAGAGGTGTTGAGACTGGAGAAGCTAGAGGAGAATCATCAACCTCTTAATGATGACTAGAAGAGGAATGTGAATCCTCATTGTCATTATCACCATCTAAAGTGGAGGAAGAAGACTCCTCATGAATATTAGGAGGGTTAATATCCTATGAAAATCTGTCATCATTATGCAAAGTCTCCAATGTGATAGTGTATGGAGAAGTGGTAGGAGAAGAACTAGAAGAGCTCTCCTCAAAATGAACACTCCTCTCAATAAACAACTCATGAGTGGTGGGATGGAGAAGCCTATAACTTTGACATCATTTGGATATCCAACAAATATGCAAGGCTTGCTCTGCAGATCCATAGCCTTTTGTTTCTCTACTGGAATATAACACGCTTGAATAGGAGTTACCCCCTTCACAGCTATGTGAGGAACTCGGTTCTAGATGTAACACACACAGTTGATGACCTCCACCCAGTACTGAGGTGCCAAAGATTTGGAGTGAATCATACAATTGGCCATCTCCTTCAAGTATATGTTCTTGTGTTTTGTGACACCATTCTACTGAGGATTGTATGGAACTGTCTGTTGCATGTTGATACCTTTTGAAGCACAAAATTGTTCAAACTGATTGTTAACATATTCTCCCCCATTATCTGTACACCTAATTTTAATGAACTTCCTCTGCAAAAGCTTTGAAATCTAGAAAATGATCAAAGACCTCATACTTTTATTTGTGAAAATAGACCCAAGTGTATCTAGAAAAGTCGTCAATAAATGTCAAGATATATCTAGCCCTGTTGAAAGATGGTTGTGGAAATGGTCCTGCCAAGTCACTGTGTACCAACTCCAATAGATCTATAGCTCTCCATTCTTTTCCTTTATCATATTTCTCCTCAGGATGTTTACCAAGAATGCATCCTTGACAAACTCCATCAGAAAATTGAATAGAAGGCAACCCTAAAACCATATCATGTTGACTAAGTTGTTGTAAGTAACGGTAGTTCAAGTGGCCAAACCGTTGATGCCACAAACAACTCACCTCATTTGCATGAGTGAGTAATACTGTCGAAGGAGAGTCAGGAAAAAAGTGAGAAAACTGATATAGTCTAGACTGATGATCTTCTTTTGCAACAACAACTGTAGACCCATTATGCATTTCACTGATTACCACTCTATTTGGAGTGAACTCAACTCACTTGCCAAAACCAGTGTGAGTGATCTAATAAATAGATAGGAGATTAGTTGAAAAAGATGGAACACAAAGAAAATCCTCAAATGTCCCTTAACCCACATCAACACACCCTCTCCCATGCACTTCAATAGAAGTGCCATCACCCGTAAGTATGGTAGGCATAGAACATGGTTCCAAAGAGGTAGAATTATTCTCTAATGAGGTCATGTGGTGCGAAGCACCCAAGTCAATGACCCAAGACTTTGGTTGTGAAGCAACAACAACTAGGGCCTTTCCCTTTCCTTTCCCCTTGCTTTTGTTTGTGTCCTTAGAAGAACCTTCTAATGAACTCTATTTGACTGAATCAAGCACCTTGATATTGTTCTTTTCTAAAAGATGTGAAAGGTGGTCAATTTGTTTCTTTAAACATTTATGTTCATCATGGCTAGGCCTCTTACAATAAGAACACTTGGCCTTCTCCTTCTTAGGTTGTTCACCTTTTGATGAAGAGGTTTGATTATTTTCTTTTGAAGTAGCAAATTTCTGATCTTTCTTCTTCTCTCCTTGGTTCTTTTGTTTCTTATCTTGCTTATTAGATCATTTTTGTTTGTTTGTGCCTTGATTAATAGCCAAGGTATGTGACTTAGAGGGTTTAATTGTACCCATTAGAACCATTTTCCTGTTCCCTAGTGAGTTCTGTAGCAAACTCATCTAAAGAAGGCATTTTATATGTGGAACCCAGGGCACATTTTGTAGCATAGAATGTAGAAACAAATACAGAATAGTTAGGACCAAGCTAAGAAAGAATACTCAAGATTAGTTTCTTATCATCCTTCTTGATTCCACATTGTTCCAATTGCAATCTAACAACTTTGAATTTTGTGAAGAAGTCCTTTATGGTGTCAAAATTAGAAGGACTCAACCCTATGAGTTCATTCTCTAATCGATGACCTCTTAACTCATCTTGCTTACCAAAGAGTGTTTCTAAAGTGGTTCACACTTTATTTGATGTTGTAGCATACTCAATATGAAAAAGCAGGTCTGGAGATACTGACATACACAAAGTACCAAAAGCTTCATCATATTTGTTAAACCATTTAATCTTTTCTGCATCATCTTTGGTTCAGTTTCAATTCCCATTGTTACACGATGATATCCATGTCTTTTCAAATATATTATCATCTTAGATTTCCATTAAAATTAATTATATGGAGTTAAAACTGGAACTGTAGATGCATCCATGAGAGCAAAAAAGAAGATTGCAAAGAAGAAAGAAAAGTGCGAAGAAAGAAGACACACGAGACAGCCCCCCTTTCCACTAGTATCAAAAATCACCCCCCCAGATATTACAATGCTGGCACTTTATGATTAGTGCTTTTACAAGGCTTTTCCAAATTACAGGGCTTTTAAGGCCCTTAATGGCCAAGATTACAATATTTGATACAAATTAATTTCCAAATAAAAGCCTAAAAAAATAACCTTGTAGCTTTTTTTTACTCTTCAATATCTTTCCAACACTTTTTTTATTTTTGAAAAATGGATTACAAAAGTGAAAGATATGACTTATTGAAGATAAAAAAATGCAGTAGATTCAACTTGAAATATCTGATTGAAAAAGATAGAAATTTTCATTAAAACCTTCATGGATGGAAAGTGCTCATTTCCAACTTTTCATTAAATACTTGTTTGCAAAAATTTGACACCTGAGGTAAAAGTTATGCACTTTTGAAGGAAAATGCAAAATATGTCTGTGATGAACGACTCACACCTTTTTTGGTTTTATTTTGGCAAAATTTTCAACTGTATGCAAAAAGTAACGACTACGCAAATGGTTTTTCGATGCTGGGAATAAAACCCAGAATCGTTTTTCTTAAAAATGAGTGGAAGCCATATTTTTGAAGCCAAAATGAAAATAGCTCTAGTAAAAAATCAAGTTTTTAAATTTGATTTTTTTATTGTATCCTCCAATCTCTGATTTTGGTGAAATAAAAGTCAATTTTGAATTTCTCAAACCTTTTGGACTCTTTGGAAATGCTGAAAAAGCCTCCAATATTACCAAAAAGCTACAAATCACCCAAATCTCATAGGAACAAATCTATGAAAACCAGATTAAATATATGCTTATTTTTCCTTTAAACTGTTTTGATTCTCTACGCCATACAAAGTTGCGGGAGAAGAGTATACTTGGTTTTTGAGGAAAAGTATTAGCTTTCTATTAGTTTCAAATCTCTCAAAAAATTAGAAAAATAATGAGCTATACCAGACAACACGACTTTGATGCCATGTTAGATTCTACGAGAAGTGAGAACCAAGCCAAGATCTGATGTCGGTCGCAGATCACATGCAACTTCACTCAATAGATGATCAAAGATCAAAATAGCAGAATGAAGAGAAATATGAAATGAGAGAAAAATAGAGACAAGGCAAGAGAAAATGCATAATACTCTCAATACTCTCACCGAAGAATCACTGAACTAGCCGAACTAGTGAAGGTGAGAGGAGAGTGTTGAATATATAGAAAAAATAAGGGCAAATACATCCAAGAGGTGCATTAACTCCTACTACCCATAAAAGGTGGGAGGTTATCACCTACTTGGTAAATGACAAAACATGTGGCATAACCTCCTTAGCTAAAGACAAAAAGGAGGTGGCACATAAAGCCAAAAGAGGGTGAGAAACCGAACTACCCCATAACCTACCTAGGTAAAAACAAAATAGTGCTTATGAGAGGTGGCACAACAAGCCAAAAGAGGATATGTAACTCAACTACCCATGCATGGGGAGAGTGACACATGTAGTTGATGTATTTTTCCATGTGTCCTCATATTAACCACACCTAATTAATAAAACTAAGCAAGCTTAAATAATATGTGTAGGAAAAAAAATATACCCCTACCATAAGGAAAATTAAAAAACCTACCCTAACATAGCTTACATGTTGGTCATTGCACATGGGCTAAAATAAAAATAAATTAAAAGGGATTTTTCAATTTTTTTTAAAAAGGTCAAAGTGGGGAAATTAATGAGGCGTCAATGGTAGGACATACTAAAAGTGATTTAATCTAGGTTTGGTGGAAAGAGGGGAGCGTGGCATGAATAATGGGGAGGTTTGAAATAGAGTATGGACAACCATCAATACATTATATGATATGATAGAAGTTTGGTGGGGGATTATTGATCCATAACGTCAGTTCTTTTGAGGGGCATTTTTGTGAGCATTATAGGAGGGTATTTTACAGAGTTGAGAGGGTGTTCTAATTGAGCTTGAGAGAGGTTTTCAAGCCTTGTGGATATTCATTAGAGTTTGAATAGAAAAAATAAGAGCATAAGAGGCGGTAGATGGGATGGTTTGAGAACTACTCTAATAACCTCATCATCAAGAGGAGCTCCACAAATCAAGTATTATCGTTGTAAAATGATAGGTATTACAACTTAAGGTATGTTATTATGTGGATGAAATATATTTTTTGTCCATAATACATATTAAAAATTTATTAGGTATAGCAGTTTTTATCTCAAAGCTAGCTATGGGGCATGTAGTCAAAAATTTATCCAAACTTAACTATTATCCATTACAAAAAATGAGGAATCCTAGACAAGGCATGTGAGTTGTTTGATAAAATGCCTCAAAGAAATATGGCTTCAAAGAACATCATGGTTGTAGGATATTTTTAGAATGGTTTTGTTGGTATTTGGGACTATTGCAAGAAGAGGCAATTTAGGAACCTTGTTCTTGGTAATTTGTGTCATCTTAACATAGTGAATTGATTCATTAAAATAAAATCATATATATTAGTGTTTATTTTGTTCACATGATTTTCCTTAGTTTCGTTAGTCCTCAATTTCTTTAGGGAAACTATCCATCAAGGTTGGGAACCCTCAAGCACTATACCTTGTTGATGTATGTGACAAAAATGGTTGTATCTAGTATTTATATAGGTTTTTGTAACTTGGAAAAGTACAAGTTTTCATCTTGATAATTGAAATCCTAAGAGAACTACATGTGATTTCAATCTCTTCTGGAAGTGGGCACATAAGTAGTCCTTGGGCAAAAGATACCCTAGACCTAAGTTGAGGAGGTGCTTAGGGAATAGCTCCAAGGTTTGGGATTGTTCCTAAACTTAATCATCCCTACCTCTTTAATATGCTTCAACTGAGGCTAAAATTGACATCAAATAGCTATGAACTCACCTTTCCTAATTAATACGTCCCTTATATATATGTTCGATCAATAGAATTTAACATCATCAAGATTATCTACTCTAAGGTTTTTTGTGTTGTATTTTCGAAATCTACACCAAACTTGAATGAAATTTTAAGAGTCACTATGATCATGGTATGTCTCTAATGTGAATGTATAAGAACGCATATGGACTTGCCTGATCTAAAGGTGTTAGAATTTAATGTCTTAAACATATGGCATTGTGTCTCAAGGCTCAATCATAAGTATATGAAACTATAGCTTAGCCTCGGGACACTAGTGATGTCTAGTCTTCAAAGAAATATAGGCATGATAAACTTGGCCATGACATGGCTATAAAGCAGTCAAGTAAACCTACTAACTTGCATCTAATGATGTTGAATTAAGCTATTATGATATGGTTGTTTGAACAACTCTTATTCTTTATGGATGATTTGCATACTTAAAATATTTTCCCAAATCAATGTTGAGTTTAAGAAAGAACTCCTTTTCACTACCTTTGCCAATTACGAGGAATTAATGGTAATTGTTACCAAATATGGTATGATGTTTTTTCTTTATATTTGTTTGATGGATAAATGCATGCTAGTTGAGTGATTGGTAATATACAAAATTTTATGTTCTTAGAAGTGAAATACTATCTAATATTACTACTCTTATTTTATCTCTATTTATTAAATACTAGGTTTCCAAGTAACAATTATGGTATGAAGGGCCTTTGCGATTACTATGATTTTGTATTTGCTTATGTATATGTGATCAAATAGAAGCCCACTATGTGTTCAATGTGTTATTGAGTGAAGGTATTTTGACCCCCAAAACTTATAGGACCATGTGTATAGGTTAATGAATTTGTCAATGTGGCATTGTACTGATGTCAACCAATCTAAGGTATGTAAACCCTTAAGACATCTTGGTTTTGTTTTCATGGCTATTAGATGACTTTGCATGTTGAAACCAAGACTGATACAGGTGCAGATTAGTCAATTGCCACTAGTACCATGTAGGTGACAAATGTCAAGAGTTAACCATTGTATCTTAAGTTTTTTCAACTTTCACCAAAGGCATGGAGTTGATGGATGCCAAGAGCTTCCCATGATATGATACAAGTGTGGTTTAGTCAATTGTCACCAATAGTGTGTAAGTAACAAATACCAAGTGTTAGTCATTCCATCTTAGGGAGTAGTCAATTGTCACCAATAGAACACCAGAAATGGAATTTAGGAGCTACCCATAGTGTGATAAGACTTATTGACTTTCACTAGTACCATGCAAGTGATGGATACTAAGATTTACCCCATACCTAGTTAGATTGGCTTTTGCTAATGGCATGGAGGTGATAGATGTCAGAATCCACTGACTCAAAAAGTTCAAAAGGCTATGGAAATCTTATTAATGGCCTCATGTGTTGTATGTTTTTACACTTACTCCTTAGTTGGTGATGACCACAAGTAGTATGGAATGCTTGTCTCATCATTACAGTTGGCAATGACACAAGAAAAAGGATGGGACCCATGGTGTAGTATGGAATGCATCAACATTCCTCTTTCCAATGAGGATATACTTAAAGGATTGATGTTAGTGAACCAAGTAATAGAAATATACATGTAGTAGGGTTGCATCCACTTCCTATTGCCAATTGGTCACTAGGTATGTGTGAACCAATCACTATGTGTACTTGTGTATAATGGTCTCATATATTATGTTGTTACTTATGCCCTTGTTGATGATGACAACAAGTAGAATGAGATGTTTGTCTTGTCAACATAGTTGGTAATGAACCAAGAAAGAGGATGGGACCCATGATGTAGTAAGGGTGCACCAATATTCCTATTTTTAACTAGAATGTACTTATGGGCTTATTTTTAACTAGGATGTCTTATGTGCATGTGTTGTGTGCACAAGTCAGTCATGTTGTGTATGTGTTGTATATGTGAGCTAATCACATGTTGTATATGTGTTGTATGCATGAGCTAGTCACATGGTGTACATGTGTTGTGTGCAAAATCTAGTCATCCTATTTATGTCACATGAGCTAGTCATATTATGTACATGTGATGTGTGCATGAGTTAGTCACACTATTTATGTGTATTATATTCATCAACTAGTTAATATGTGTACCTAAGGTGTGCTATTCACATGATGTATATGTGTTAATCACTATATGTGCGTATGCAATGTACATACGAACTAATCACTATGTGGTTTTGTGTGTGTTAGTACATTGATGTTGGCA
>VDFB02338143.1:0-23688 GCA_007258455.2 Sequoia sempervirens | reverse complement strand
CACATTGTTTCTCCTAGCAAGTTTATGAAACAAGAACTAGCAATTCATTCTAAGTCTCCAAGCATTCAAGTGTACAAGCATTAGAGCATTACAAGAGCATTTTCAAAGGCATTTCAAGGCATATTTTCAAGAGTTTATTGTGGCAATCCAAGATCATATCATCATGTAAAGGGTTTGATGTATTCATACATGTTGAGCTAAAAAAGTGAGTGTAGCATTGAAGATCTACTTGCAAACATTATTTCACATCATATTTAAGGATCAAGATCTACATTCTTCATGGCCACTACATGTTAGATTGCAAATTTGCATTACAAGACAATATCCAAGGTATTTATATTGCATCATTTCATATTTCATGCTTCAATTTCATTGTCTCATCATTTGGTTTAATTACCTACAAGGGGTTTGACTTAGGAAAACCCCTATTCACTAAATATCAACAAGTTTTTCTTCCCTATAATGTGTGTTTGCAGATTTATAGGTTAAGATCAAGTGGAGAGCAAGTTTAGAGAAAAATTGTCAAAGTTGTCAAGTTGCAAAGTTGACCTTTAAAGTGCAAGAATGAAGAATTGAAGCTACAAAATTAAGTACAAATTTTCAAGAGTTGATGACCAATAATCTGAGAGTGCAGGCATCAAGAAAAAAACCCAAATCTCAGTTTCAGAAACCCTAACAAGAACCCATTCTCCACTAAAGACGAATGAGTCCTTTGTGCCCTAAAAAAGGCTTCTTGTAACAAGGTACACACCTCTTTGAGCTCTAAAAACTTCCCTCATAGTTGCTATAACAGTTAGGTATCATTTTTTATTGTTATTTGTATCTTTTGCCTCTCAAAATTACATGAAATCATAGTGATTTTGGTGGAGAAATTCTAGTAAAGCCCTAATTTTTCCACCTAATCATTAATGGTGAACTCGACATATTGAACATTGATATTTTTTTATTTTTGAAGTCTTTGCATCTTAGATTAGATCTTGCATTCACTTGCATTTTATTTGCATTGAATTAAGATCTCATTTAGGGTTTTTTGCATTACATTTACAATTGCATCTTATTTAGGGTTTAGATTTGCATTATTTTGTATCTCTCTAAATCTAAAAATACAAAAATAAATCAATCATTATGCATCTCATTTAGACCTCATTTATTTTCATTTGAAAATAAAAACAAATTTCATTCCAAATTAGGCCTTTGCATTCACCTTTTCATTGCATTTTCACATTGCATTTCTAGAAAATATGAAACTGAAACTCACTGCCTCAGATCTGGAAATGAAAGATATTACTGAAAGCTTGCAAATAATTAAAAAATAGTTTAAAAATACATAACCAGGACCCATTCTCCCTTACTAGTGAATGAGTCCCTGATCAAGTCAAAGTTGAACCTTTTGGAATTTCAAAAAGCATTAAAAATCACTCTGAAATCCACTAAAACATCTCAAACAAACTTAACTAGGACCCATTCATCCTTACTGGCGAATGAGTCCCTGTTAACTACTGATCTGCATTTTCTGGACATTAATATCTCTATTTTTAGCTTCTATTTGGTGTTGTTACTTTCTTGTTTCAGTTCCCTGATTTGTTGTTTCATTAAATCCATTACATTTAGCTTAAATTCCTTCATTACAGTGCATTGTTAAAAATGAAAATTGCATTCAAAATATTTCATTTCTAGCCTATTGCATTTTGTAATTAGTCAATTGCATTGCTTAGAATCTAAAAATTGCATTTCATTCTAGGTTGTTGCATTGCCTCTTTGCCATTTTAGGGTTTTCACACTAGGTTTGTAAAACTTGTATGAACTTTACAACTTGGTTTCCTATTCACAATACTATCATAAGACACAATTCGAGGCTCATGTCATCCCACGATATCTCACTCATCGTGGATATTGGGTTTTCTAACTCTCTTTCTGATAGTGTTGAGAATCAACCCTCCAAGGCTCATAGTTTTCCAACCTTATTTCCAATGACTTCACTTCCTACAATCAATGTGCATGATGTTATTGACAAGCTAGATGAGCAACTAGAAAACTTACAAGCCCATATCCTTAATGAATGCATAGACATTAGCATGGTTCCCATCATACAAAATCTAAGAAAAGTGCTTAAAACTTGAAATGAAACACAAATCATCTATAGCCTTAGTTGCTTTTTTCATGAGTACTTGAACAAACAAGACAATAACAACATACATGCCATAGTCAATCCTCCTACTAAAACTAAGAACAATGTTAACATGAATAATGATCATATGCAACCACATCCCATAGAGAAAGTGGTAGCATTTATCGAAGGTAGACCTCGTAAGGGGTCAACTAAAAAGCCTCTTGAAATTGCTTTCTCACAAAACAACATACTTAAACATGCACCTAATGGTCCTCTTTACATAGCTGGCTGAATCCATGATAAGCCCACTAATGGGATACTGATTGATCCTGTCTATGGAGAGAATGTGATCATAGAAGAATTCTTATATGTGCATGAACTATATCAAAATACATATGACAAACCAAAATCATGGATCAAGATGCATACTGGATTTGATTGCCCTACAATAGGGTCAATATATCCCCCTTTAAAAGTGGGACCGAAAACATTAAATGTATCATTCTCCATCATTCCACAATCAGACCAATTTTGTGTGAAGCTAGGCTATCCATGACTTCACTCCATGAATTTCATCCCTTTGGTTGTACATAAATGTCTAAAGTTTCCATTTGGAAATGATATCTTTACTGTGCATCATAGTGGATTCAATCCTGCATCGGCCTGAGGGAATTTTTCATTATATTTCTTTTGGCCCAAACCTATGGAACCTATCAAGCCTTGTGAGAATTTCTTTTTCAAATCATATCAAAAGTTCAAGGAAAAGAAAATAGAAATTATCCCTTTGAAACATGCCTCAACCTATAAATGAAACACCTATCCTTGACGAAGCAATGATCGAACCAAAAGCACTTTTGAACATACAAGAACAACCTATAGACAAACCTCCTGCAATTTCCTACAAGAGACCGTGAGATAACACAAACAATCTTGTTGTCCCTCCTA
Source organism: Sequoia sempervirens (assembly GCA_007258455.2). Lineage (NCBI taxonomy): Eukaryota > Viridiplantae > Streptophyta > Pinopsida > Cupressales > Cupressaceae > Sequoia > Sequoia sempervirens. The sequence goes on along the minus strand of VDFB02338143.1, from coordinate 20,633 downwards.
GAGTCAAACAAGTTTATAAAGCCAAAGAGAAAGTGGTTGAACAACCTACAATTGTTTCTTCTATTCCTCCCAAGGAAGAGAAGGAACCTGTGATTGACAAACCTTCTCTTACACAAACACAAATTGACAACATATTGAAAAGGAACCGAAGTGCTAGAGAGAATAGGCATAGGCGACGTGCTATTTCTTGTAAATTACAAACTCAAGAAGACAAGAACAACATAGAAAATCATAATCCAAACTTACCTAAAGTAAAGAATGATGATCCTATACCTCCACCGCAACATAAACAAGACCATTGCATGGGCTTTGTTATTTGACCTCCTATTGTGATAAATCTAGATGATGACATTGACATAGAAAAAAATGATGAACAAGTGTATAATGAGTTGAATACATTATTTTCTTCTTCTATGATCTTAAATAGTAAATCTCCTAAAAAGAGTGTTGAACCTGGTGCTTCACCTAGTTCGACACTTGCTCTTGTACCTTTGGCTAGTTGTCTACCTTCCGTTTATACCGAATGAGATTGGGATGCGAATGACCTACTTTAGGTTGACTCACATGTGCCTTACTAGTATTTTCCATTTTCATGTTTTCTTTATGTGATTGAATGTGTGTAATGTGATCCTCCGTGATGTTTCATTTCATGTACCTCTATCTTTTTGTGCATTCCTCTATATGTATCTTTCATTCTTCTATATGTTGTAATCATTTCATTTTTCTTGTGTTTTCCTTATGGGGATGACACAAGACATCAAAACATTCATGTCTCTTCCATGTTGACCCAAAAGGATTTTCCTTTGTTTTTGCTCTTTGTGTCATTCTTCTAGTTCTATGTGTATTTGGGGAATGATGACAGTTCCATGCTCTATGAAAACATTGTAGCACAAACATATTGACCCAAAATCCATAGATCCCTTATGTATTTGTGGGGGAAACCCTTCTTTCCTATTTCATGACATAACTTATCTTAGAAACATATGACTTGGCATAGGGTTTTCTAAGGAAAGCTCTCATGTCTTAGGAAATTTTTTTGGCTAGTTTAAAACAATTGCTCACAGTAATGGTGTAGAAACTGCTTTAAAGTGGGGGCAGACATCGATGACATCTTTTGACAAAATTTCATGGTGTGATTTTCATTTTTTCTTGTGATGTGTCCTCTTCTTGGTGTTTTCATTGGGTTTGATGCCATCCAAGAGTGTACGATCTACCATCATGGCATGATGCGAATGAGGCATCCCATGAGTGATGATCTAACACCTTGACTTGTCCTCTCTTGGAGACATTAGGCACAATGATCCCTAAGAAGAAGACCTTTACATGAACAAATAAAAACCCCATTTAACAAAAAATTACATTACAAAAGAATTTACCAAAGCATTACATTGTGGTACCTTATCGAAGTTGTCAAGAAGATAACTTCAATATGGCATGAGAGGCTAATATGATTCTCTCATTTGCCACTTCATTGGGATAACTCACCTAGTGGACAGACTAAGGTTCCACTACCCAAAAGTGAGTAGCATATGTTATGGACAAACAACCTAGATGTGTTCCACATCGCGTTGGAACATTGAAGTTTGATTATTTTTCTTGGACAAATATCCCCGTTCCACATTGCGTTGGGAGATTATGTTTGATCTTTAGTTTTTCTTTATTTTTATTGGCCTTTGATAGGGTATGGTTATGTATCTTTTTTATTGATGCATAATTAAGCATCTTGAATGTCTACTTTAGTGTGAGTTTGACATGGGGTCATCCTCTCACTAAAGTGGGGACAAAATGTAGTGTCAAAAAAAGTAATCCTTTTTCACACATAATTTGGATAATTGACATAAATTTGTATTAATTGTATCTTGGAATAGTGTTGTAATGTGTTGTACACATTCACATCATTCTAGGGTCCTTTTTTAATTAAAATGTACCTTAAATTGTCCTTTGAAAGAGTGTTGTAAAGTGTTGTAACACACTTTCACACTTTTCTAGGGTTTATTTAATGAATTAAGCCTAATGTGCCCCTTTTAATAAAATGTACCTAATGTGTACCCTATTTAGGTGTTGTAAAGTGTTGTAACCCACTTTCACATTTATCTAGCATCCCCTTAGTTAATTGTGGTTAATTGGAGTTAATTATCCCCTTTAATTCAAATTTAAACCTTATTTATGACACTTCCCAAAGATATATCCCGACACCCACAATTCAAATTTCATAACAATTAATTGGGAAAAATCAGGATCCTAGAAATTGGTGCTAGGACCCATTCTCCCTAGGTGGTGAATGGGTCCTCCCTCTATAGGAAAACCCCTTTATCAGTTGATTCTAAATTGGTTTTTAGTGATCGTTCCATCCCTCGGGGTTAGGTCCTAGAAAACTGAGCTAGGACCCATTCACCCTAGGTGGCGAATGGGTACTCCCTTAATGAGGACCCCCTATTTGAATTTCATTGTGAAGATAATTTAATAATGTTTATCTATAGATCTAGTGTCAACTTGAATTGTTTGAATTTTGGGGTTAATATCCTAATTTAGTATAAATAATGGGTTAATTCACACTATTTCTCCTAGCAAGTTTATGAAACAAGAAATAGAAATTCATTCTAAGTCTCCAAGCATTCAAGTTTACAAGCATTAGAGCATTACAAGAGCATTTTCAAAGGCATATTTTCAAGAGTTTATTGTAGCAATCCAAGATCATATCATCATGTCAAGGGTTTGATGCATTCATACATGTTGAGCTAAGAAAGTGATTGTAGCATTAAAGATATACTTGCAAGCATTATTTCACATCATATTCAAGGATCAAGATCTACATTCTTCATGGCCACTACATGTTAGATTGAAGATTTGTATTACAAGACAATATCCAATGTATCTATATTGCATCATTTCATGTTTCATGCTTCAATTTCATTGTCTCATCATTTGGTTTAATTACCTATAAGGGGTTTGACTTAGGAAAAATGCCATTCACTAACAATCAACAAGTTTTTCTTCCCTAGAATGTGTGTTTGCATATTTACAGGATAAAATCAATTGGAGAGAAAGTTTAGAGAAAAATTGTCAAAGTTGTCAAGTTGCAAAGTTGACCTTTAAAGTGCAAGAACAGAGAATTGAAGCTACAAAATTAAGTATAGGTTTTCTGGAGCTGACGACTAGGAATCTAAGTGTACATGCATCAAGGAAAACAACCCATATCTCAGTTTTAGAAACCCTAACAGGGACCCATTTTCCACTAAAGGTGAATGAGTCCTTTGTGTCCTAAAAAAATCCTTCTTGCAACAAGGTACACACCTCTTTGAGCTCTAAAAACTTCCCTCATAATTTCTATAATAGTTAGGTATCATTTTTTATTGTTATTTGTATCTTTTTCCTCTCATAATTAGATCAAATCATAGTGATTTTGGTGGAGAAATTCTAGTGGTTTATCTTGATCTTGATAAAGCCCTAATTTTTCCACATAATCAGGCCCTGAGACAATTTGAAAGGAGTTCCACAAATCTTTTCAATTCATCTTTATCCCGCTTATCCTTTTCAGATCTCACTACCATCTTAAAGGTAGTAACTTGAAAATTATGAACATCACCATCTCTACTAGGGGAACCCAAATCCACTTGGGTTATACTCAAATCTGCCAAACTAACTTGATCTTGGTCTTTCTGCACAAAAGGTTGGGCAATTTCCATAACCAAATGTCGAAAAAATTCACCCTCAAGCAACCTAGCAGTTGTTTTCAATTTCCTCACTTTAGGAGTTCTCTACAAAAGTTTCCCCACAATGTCCTCCTCTAGTAGCACAATAGGATCTATTTTTCTTTTCTTGGAGAGAGAATTCTCTAGCCAAGATGGTGAAGGTTTAGGTGCATTAGGATCTTGAGAAGTCCCTGGTGTAGAGAAATAGAGAGTTATGTTAATCAAAGAAGATTTTACCACATTGTGGACATTTGAAGGAGTGGGAATCGAGACTTCATCTCATTGTAAACTTACCTTTGTTTCATCCTGAGGATGTTGGTTATGGATTTCCAAAGCCTCTAGATCAACTTCATTTCCTTTATTATCCTCGCCTGATTTTTTTCAGCATTAACATTACTCTATTCTTCAATTGCAACATTAGGAAGGGGACCTCTACCACAGGTCCACTCGAGTCCTTTCCATTTCTCAGGAGGATCATAACCCTTTCCACCACCACATGATAATGATTATATAACATGTACATATGATATTGGTGCAGAAGACCTTGTACCTATATGACCAGTACTTGCCTGCTCACAAGTTTCCTTCTTTTCTTTTGAAGGGGCCTTAGCAATTTCTCCTTTCTTTTTATCCAACCAAACCCACATTCTCCTCAAGATTGTTGAGGTTCTTATTTGAATGTCTCCATTCTCCTCACTATTCCAATCCATTGGTGATAGAGGCAAAGTCTGTATCCATTGGGTGTATGTTGGATCAACTAAATTAGAGTCTTCATCTTGTAATCCCCTTATATTCCATCACAATTTGAAATTGAAGATTTGTGACAAAGTGAGTCTCATCCAATTTCTCCTCCTTACCTCATAGTCATCTACACAATTAGCCCAAAATTCTTCAAGATGAAGCATATGATAATAGCCAGGACCAAGCTAGAGATTATCCCTTACATATTTTTTTATTGTCAAATGGAAATATCCTCTCATACATATCAAAAGAAAATTTTTCAATTTCCTTCCTTAAATTAAGAGCATTTGATTGTGACTTACATTCATAATATCCTAGAAAAATTGGAAATGGAATCCCATATTTTTTCCTATCTGCACAACTCTTATTTACTTCTGAGAATTGACAAAAAATTCCATCAAAATGAACTTTTCTTCTATATATCTAGGAATTTTTAAAGGAAAATCATTGAGTCCACCCACCCGTAAGTAGGTAAAATTCTAGAATTGTATACATAGGATACCATACTTAGTGATTAATTGGAAAGCATCAGGAGATACTCCTTGACCTTGGTCACCCTGCAATTCTTTGACTAATTTTATGGTGAACGCATCATTCATCCTGTGGTAATTCTTATAACTCCTCTTGAGTTGCAAGTCAAGACAATAATCATAACTTTGTATCTGTTCATCAAAATACTCCACAGGGTTTAAAACAATCCACATTGTTGTTCATGCCAACACATAGAAGAGGTAAGAGGAAATATAAAATGATCTATTCACGGAAAAACTCTTATCATATCATCTAGTCAGTCACTTATTATAGTGGCTCAGTCTAAGTACTGTGTACCTCCACAAATTACCTGCACAAAGAAATACATCCATTCCTCGAAGTTAGGTGCATTCTTATTTCCCCTTACATGGTGAATCAACACAATAATGTCAGAGATTTCCTCTCTAAAATGTGATTTATGCATTTTTTTAGGGAGCTATGATTTTCCCTTCTTCTATGGGTGAAACAATTCTTTAGCAATGCAATTTTGGTATTATCCATTCTTATCTGAAAAGGAACCTTGGGATAGATTAAAATTGAAATGGGAATAAACTTCCCTTTTTGGTAATCTAAAACACCCACTTATTGTGGCTCTGTCTAAAGTTATCAGGAGATTATTGTCCTCTATGTGTATCTCCCTCATCACCGGGTTGTAACAGGCTATGTATTCCAGTACTAATTCAATGCATTGTATTGCTATGAGAAATGAAACAACTTCCAAGAGGCCACTCTCTATTACCCTCTAAGTGATTGGGTTCCTATCTATCCTACAAATTCTTGCTCAAAATTCATCTAAATTGATATTCCCTAACCTTTTGTCACCAATTTTGGGAAAAGAACTATCGAGACCAACTAAATGTTCATAACCCAAATACTTGTATCTCATTGTATCAAGAAATTCAACCACAAAAAATTCTGGAAAAAATTACCAAGATAATTTAGGAAAACCTCCATACCTAAGAATATCACCCTCCCTACTCAAATCATTCTTTTGGAATCTGTTTGTATGTCTACTCTTCTCAACTTCTAGAATCACACTTTCCTAGAAAAAATGATTATGTTTAAAATGGTAGCTTAATTCTACACAATCAAGCATTTATTTCATCTACTCCAGTACTGGAAGCCTTTAATTTCTGACACACATTCCACTTGGTGAAAATATTAGGCAACCTTGATACACTTCAGTAAAGTCAGATATTTGAACAACTTTTGAGAGTATAGTCGGTGGCCGATAGGGTTTGAAAACAAAAACTCACCCCGACAAGTCCTTTATTTTCTATCTTGAGCGATATTACCGCCTTTAAGTCAAGATAAAGCATAGTTAGGAAATAAACATCGGCCTAGACAGACGTTCAAGAAAACAACTCAAACCTGCTTGCTTTGTGATGACCTTTTTGAAAGACATAACACTTTGCAAAATAGGATGATTATAAAAGTTAAGTGGATGCCTAAATAGTTTAGAAACTAATTCAAAGACCGATGCTTAAAGAAAAAGACTTAAAGACAACACTAGGTCAGGAAAAAAGTGAGTTGTGAAAATTACTCATCGATCGACAAGGTTCGCAAACTAACCAAAGAAGTGACAACCAAAGGTAGATGTTTTAAAATTAGAAGGATACCAAAAATTTTAAACATTTATAGCCAAAATTAAAAATAAGGCAACAAAATTCAAAATTGGTCATCACTAAACATTCTCACAGTGGAGAGGAACAAAATTGGACCAATACAAAAACTTAATTGGGACCCAAATCAACACTCACACACCACGCTGTGCCTTCATTAATACTTAAACATCTTTGAATGTAGTGTAAACACCAGATCGACTATTACCCATACAAACACCATTAAACTTTGAATTACATGCTTCCTCGAATCCAAGGATGACTTGCAAACTACACACCATGCTTCATCACTATCTAGAATATTCCTCTATCATCCTGAAATCCATCAAAATCCTTTGCAACAATTCATACCTTTAGAATGTACACACCCAATACACTCAAACCTATGCTACCAAATACCACAACTCTAAAATCCATCTTCTAGAGCACCAAACCATGAATCCTCTTGATGCAGGAAAGAGATGAACACCATCAACATACCTTCAGAATCACAAGACTTGAAGAACAGCTGTGGAGAATTGCGGAGCAATTTAAGATTTCTCCTAGACACTTCTGTAAGCAACACTGCGAATCCAATTCACATATTGATGAAAACAAATTCTTCTTTACATCGATCTAGAAGCCCAAATTCTGGATATAGAAACTCTAAACACCTCTAACAAACATATCCAAACCACATAAGCATATCTTCAATCTAGAAGCAATGAAATCAAGAAACCAATATCCTTTTATCAATTTTCTCAATATATTTTGACATTTATATCACTAACAACCATAAAACAAAAGTATCAAATAAAAACCAAAGGTTTACATCGACAACTTAATTGATGACAACATAATGCAAATAATCAATAAATAATCTCTCAACCAATGCATTAACAAAATGACAACGCAAGCTTGTTGGGAAAATGAAACCTTCATACTTGCAAACACCTATTCCCATGTGTTGAATGTTATCTATATTTTCTCACTCATATGACTTGATTGTAATGTGAGAAACCATCCATCATAGGCATCAATTCTGACCCTGTCACCTATTGTAACAAATGATCCATACCCAACAATGGATAATTTTCCTTGAGGGACTTGATATTTAGATTTCTAAATTCCACACGTAGTCTAATGTCCCCATTATTTTCCTAACTAGAATAAGATTAGATGCCCTTGAATGTTTGATTGGTCTAATAATACCACCTGCTTTCAGTTTCATCAATTCCTTTTGCATTTGAGAGGAAAGAGTAGGGTTAATATGGTGCAGGAGTACCTTGAACATTTTATGCCTCTTTAAGACAATTATGTAAAATTTGAATTTTCATCTTGAAAAGCATGTAGAAAGATCATATGTAAAGTATTTGAGTCATCAAATATGGTCTCTAGGTGATTGAAAGTTCAAGTTATCAGATGTTCTAAAAGTTGCTACTTTGTTGCAAAAAAGTGCAAAATTGCAAAATTGCACAAAAGCAAGAATGTGAAGAGTCATTTGGGAGAAGGGAAGGATTGGACAGTTGAAGATGAAGGGGTAGTCAAGGGAATTTGTGTAAAAATCTATTTAATACCTTGTGAAGGTAAGCAAAGCATTAGAGTTTCTATTCTTGAACAATTGAGTTAAATAAAAGTACCTTGTTTTTGTATTTGCAACACTTTCTCTCTTGTTTTTGTCCTTGTACAGACTGTACAACACCTTATAGGCTAAATTCTTGATTTTTTTACTTAGTATTAGGTGTTAGCATCCTATTGGAGAATATTTAAAGAGTTTTCATCAAGTTTAGGAGTCTTTAGAGCATTTTTACACTAAACAGTTTGAAACCCTCAAATAGAGGTTTTGAGAGTCTAGTTAGAAGTTAATGACTACTCCACCGATTTAGGAATTGTAGTTCGGTGGAGTAGGTTAAAATATGATTTTTTAAAATTTGTGTGTTTATAAGAGCAGGGGAAGGTGTGAATATAGGTTTAATGTTGCTACCCTCACAGAAAATTAGAAAATTAGGTGTTTTTCTTCATGAGATTGATGGCTCCAAGGTAGTATACATTGAAGAAGCATTGACGATGGTTGGGAAATGGTTTTTTTGCTTGGGAATACCTATTCTAAGGTGTTTGAAGTAGTGGCAAGGTCTATGGAGGTTTTTAATGCATACTTTCTACAAACCCTCATTGTATGAGGCCTAGTTTAAGCCCAAAGTAAGGTTTTCATTATTTACTGCTTTAGTGAGTGATTTTCTTTGAGAAGATGGTTGATTTGGAGGTTTTGTAACCTGATCTAAGACTTTTTGAGGTTATTTAAGGTTGGGGAGTTGAATTGAAGGTAATTTCTTTGTATTTTAAGCCTACTTGGGGCTCTTGTGTCTATGGGACATTCAATTATTCTCATACATTTTTCAAAAAAAGTGTACCTACTATTTAAGAATTTTGAATGAGGCCCATATGGGTCCTAGAATCTGGTCTTGGTTTGTGGATATTCAATATGGTGTTAAAGATATACCTAATTTAATCATAGTGGACTGCTACTAAAGTTTTTGGTCTTTGAGTACAAGAATTTGTGAATCTGATAACATAGAGTTATAAGGCAGTGTATTTGGTTTGTTCCTAATAAAATCATGATGATTGAAGTGTTTTTGAGATTTGATAAAGGTTTAGAAGTAGAGTTGGGTGATTTGTTGTCTTTTTTCCTTAATGAAGCAAGTTGAAATTTGGTGAAAAGTGTAAATATGGATTGATTTAGAATTTCTAATGGAGTTATTGAGTTTGTACGGTCAATTGATTACTAGTTAAGTTGTGTTTGAGTCTGATGATGAGCCGATATACTAGTTTGGATAAATTGATGATTTTGAGCCTTGTGAATGGTCAAAGAATTTGTTGGTTTTTGTTGAGTAGATAAGTGAAATTGGTGAAAAGTATAGTGGATTTTGGTCATTTGTTCAATTTGATCTTCTTAGTTGAGTATGGGTCTTGAGTACCCTAGATGTTTGGTGTTTTTGGTAGATGCACTTGCATCAATTGGTATAAGAGCTAGTTAATTATGATGGTTGGTTGTAGGTGCTTGATCCATCTTAAAGCTGTAGAGAGGAAGAGTTCTGAGAAGTGTGTTGGTTACAAACAAGAATGATTCTATGTTCACCATCCTCCAATGGAGATTAAGTTGGGGAGAAGGAGCAAAGAGAGTGAGGCCACTAAGAGAAAGGGTGGTAGGTGCATCTTCTAGGATTTACTATTGGGTAAGATGGATGGTTTGCTAAGTTTGTGTGGTGAAGCAATGAGAGAGATGGATACCTATCTGAGAAGCACTTAGTTGAAGATGTTAGTCAGTTTGAAGAGTACTCCACTGATGGGAGTAGATGAGAAGATGAAGACAAGAAATTTAGAGGTCAAATATGAATTGTTAGGAAAGAGGAAAGATTGCTTAGAAAAGCAATGTGAAAGGAAAAACCTGTGTCCTTTGGTTGAGAAAAGGTTAGACGGTTGTTGAATGCTGGTTTAGAATCTAAGAATACAGAGGTTATTGGGCAGAGAATCTAATGAGCAGAGAAAGAGAAGGCAAAAAAAGACTAGTGAAGACAAGAGAAAGTCTCAAGAGTGCATCAAGAAGCAGTCCAAGACAAAATTAAAGAAGATATGTAGGTGTCAATATGCAAGATGGATGCAATACATTTCCAAAGTGACTTGCAAACTTTTTAGGCTAGTTGTTTGGTGCAGGAGCACCTTGAACATTTTATGCCTCTTTAAGACAATTATGTAAAATTTGAATTTTCATCTTGAAAAGCATGTAAAAAGGTCATATGTAATGTATTTGATTCATCAAATAGGGTCTCCAGGTTACTGAAAGGTCAAGTTATAAAATGTTCTAAAAGTTTCTACTTTGTTGCACAAAAGTGCAAAATTGCAAAATTGCACAAAAGCAAGAATGTGAAGAGTCATTTGGGTAAAGGGAAGGATTAGTCAGTTGAAGATGAAGAGGTAGTTAAGCGAATTGGTGTAAACATATATTTAATGCCTTGTGAAGGCAAGCAAAGCATTGGAGTTTGTATTCTTGAACAATTGAGTTAAATAAAAGTACCTTGTTTTTGTATTTTCAACATTTTCTCTCTTGTTGTTGTCCTTGTACGGATTGTACAACACCTTATAGGATAAATTTTTTATTTTTTTTACTCAATATTAGTTGTTAGCATCCCATTGGAGAATATTTAAATATTTTTCATGAAGTTTAGGAGTCTTTAGAGCATTTTTACACTAAACAGTTTTAAACCCTCAAATAAAGGTTTTGAGAGTCTAGTTAGAAGTTAATGACTACTTCACCGATTTAGGCATTCTAGTTGCGGTGGAGTAGGTTAAAATAGGATGTTTTATAAGTTGTGTGTGTTGATAAGTGTAGGGGAATTTGTGAATACATGTTTAATGTTGCTGCCCTCACAGAAAATCAGAAAATTATGTGTTTTTCTTCATGAGATTGATGGCTCCAAGGTAGTATATGTTGAAGAAGCAATGAAGATGGTTGGGAAATGGTTTTTTTTTTCTTGGGAATACCTATTATCAGGTGTTTGAAGCAGTGGAATGGTCTATGGAGGTTTCTAATGCATACTTTCTATAAACCCTCATTGTACAAGGCCTAATTTAAGCCCAAAGAAAGGTTTTCATTATTTTCTACTTTAGTGAATGATTTTCTTTGAGAAGATGGTTGATTTGGAGGTTTTGTAACGTGATCTAAGACTGTTTGAGGTTATTTAAGGTTGGGGAGTTGAATTGAAGGTACTTTCTTTGTATTTTAAGCCTAATTGGGGCTCTTGTGTCTACGGGACATTCAATTATTCTCATACATTTTTCAATTATTCTATTTAACTATGTTGAATGAGGCCCAAATGGGTCCTAGAATCTCGTATTGGTTTGTGGAGGTTCAATATGGTGTTAAATATATACCCGATTTAAGCATAGTGGACTACTACTAGAGTTTTTGGTCTTTGGGTACAACAATTTGTGAATTTGGTTTGTTCATGCTAAAATCATGATGATTGAAGTGTTTTTGAGGTTTGATAAAATTTTAGAAGAGTTGGGTGGTTTGTTGTCTTTTTTCCTTAATGAAGCAAGTTGAAATTTGGTGAAAAGTGTAAATATGGATTGATTTAGAATTTCTAATGGAGTTAATGAGTTTGTACAGTTAGTTGATTTCTAGTTAAGTTGTGTTTGAGTTTGATGATGAGCCGATATACTAGTTTGGAGAAATTGATGATTGTGAGCCTTGTGAATGGACAAAGAATTTGTTGGTTTTTGTTGAGTAGATAAGTGAAATTGGTGAAAATTATAGTGGATTTTGGTGATTTGTTCAATTTGATCTTCTTAGTTGAATTTGGGTCTTGATTACCCTAGATGATTGGTATTTTTGGTAGATGCTCTTGCATCAATTGGTATCAGAGCTAGCTGATTTTGAAGGTTGGTTGAGCTATTGTTGAGTTGTGTTGGTTGTAGGTGCTTGATCCATCTTAAAGCTGTAGAGAGGAAGAGTTCTGAGAATTCTGTTGGTTACAAACAAAAATGAGTTTGTGTTCACCATCCTCTAATTGAGATTAAGCTAGGGAGAAGGTGCAAAGAGAGTGAGGCCACTAAGAGAAAGGGTGGTAGGTGCATCTTCCAGGATCTATTGTTGGGTAAGATGGATAGTTTGCTGAGTTTGTGTGGTGAAGCAGTGAGGGAGATGGATACCTGTCTGAGAAGCACTTGACTTTGTAGCCATTAGTTGAAGATGTTAGTCAGTTTGAAGAGTACTCCACTAATGGGAGTAGATGAGAAGATGAAGACAAGAAGGTCAGAGAAGGTCAAAGATGAATTGTTAGGAAAGAGGAAAGATTGCTTAGAAAAGAAATGTGAAAGGACAAACCTGTGTCCTTTGGTTGAGAAATGGTTAGAGGGAAGTTGAATGCTAGTTTGGAATCTGAGAATACAGAGGTTATTGGGCAGAGAATCTGATGAGTAGAGAAAGAGAAGGAAAAGAAAAGACAAGTGAAGATAAGAGAAATTTTCAAGAGTGCAGCAAGAAGCAGTCCAAGACAAAATTGAAGAAGGTATGTAGGTGTCAAGATGCAAGATGGATGCAATACATTTCCAAAGGGACTTGGACATTTTTTAGGCTGGTTGTTTGGTGCAAGAGCACCTTGAACATTTTATGCCTCTTTAAGACAATTATGTAAAATTTGAATTTTCATCTTGAAAAGCATGTAAAAAGGTCTTATGTAATATATTTGAGTCATCAAATAGGGTCTCTAGGTGATTTAAAGGTAAAGTTATAAAATGTTCTAAAAGGTGCTACTTTGTTGCACAAAAGTGCAAAATTGCAAAATTGCACAAAAGCAAGAATGTGAAGAGTCATTTGGGTAAAGGGAAGGATTAGTCAGTTGAAGATGAAGGTGAAGTCAAGAGAATTGGTGTAAACATATATTTAATTCCTTGTGAAGGCAAGCAAAGCATTGGATTTTGTATTCTTGAACAATTGAGTTAAATAAAAGTACCCTGTTTTTGTATTTGCAACATTTTCTCTGTTGTTGTTGTGCTTGTATGAACTGTACAACACCTTATAGGCTAAATTATTTATTTTTTTACTCAATATTAGTTGTTAGCATCCCATTGGAGAATATTTAAAGTTTTTTCATGAAGTTTAGGATTCTTTAGAGCATTTTTACACTAAATAGTTTGAAACCCTCAAATAGAGGTTTTAAGAGTCTAGTTAGAAGTTAATGACTACTTCATCGATTTAGGAATTGTAGTTCGGTGGAGTAGGTTAAAATATGATGTTTTAAAAGTTTTGTGTGTTGATAAGTGTAGGGGAATGTGTGAATACAGGTTTAATGTTGCTTCCCTCACAAAAAATTAGAAAATTATGCATTTTTCTTCATGAGATTGATGGCTCCAAAGCAGTATACGTTGAAGAAGAATTGAAGATGGTTGGGAAATTGTTGTTTTTGCTTAGGAATACCTATTCTTAGGTGTTTGAATCAATGACAAGGTCTACGGAGGTTTGTAATGCATACTTTCTACAAACCCTCATTGTATGAGGCCTAGTTTAAGCCCAAAGTAAGGTTTTCATTATTTGCTTCTTTAGTGAGTGATTGTCTTTGAGAAGATGGTTGATTTAGAGGTTTTTTAACCCGATCTAAGACTTTTTGAGGTTATTTAAGGTTGGGGAGTTGAATTGAAGGTACTTTCTTTGTATTTTAATCCTAATTGGGGCTCTTGTGTCTGTAGGACAGTCAATTATTTTGATACATTTTTCAAAACAAGTGTACCTTCTATTTAAGTATGTTGAATGAGGCCCAAATGGGTCCTAGAATCTGGTATTGGTTTGTGGATATTCAATACGGTGTTAAAGATATACCCAATTTAAGCATAGTGGACTGCTACTAGAGTTTTTGGACTTTGAATACAAGAATTTGTGAATATGATAACACAGAGTTATAAGGAAATGTATTTGGTTTGTTCTTACTAAAATCATGATGATTGAAGTGTTTTTGAGGTCTAATAGAATTTTAGAAGCAAAGTTGGGTGATTTGTTGTCTTTTTTCCTTAATGAAGCAAGTTGATATTTGGTGAAAAGTGTAAATATGGATTGATTCAGAATTTCTAATTGAGTTATTGAGTTTGTACAGTCAATTGATTGTTGGTTAAGTTGTGTTTGAGTTTGATCATGAGATGATATACTGGTCTGGAGAAATTGATGATTGTGAGCCTTGTGAGTGGTCAAAGAATTTGTTGGTTTTTTTTTAGTAGATAAGTGAAATTGGTGAAAAGTATAGTGGATTTTGGTGATTTGTTCAATTTGATCTTCTTAGTTGAGTTTGGGTCTTGAGTACCCTAGATTATTGGTGTTTTTGGTAGATTATCTTGCATCATAATAGGACACTATTTCTATTTGAATGGTATTTTGAAACAAGTCTTCCCTATAAGCCTTAATTCATCATAAGACTAAGAAAATAATTTTTTATACGTTCTTAATAATGCAATCAACATTTTATTTTCTACAGGTCTTATCTTCTTACCAATAGAAACCATCTTGGGAGTTGATTCAATTCCTAAGTTTATATCTTCTATATCTTCTTCTTTGATAGGATTACTCCTTGTCTTCTGATAATCAACACTTTCAAACATTCTCTGTAAAGGAACAAAACCTTTGGGAATGGTATTATTCTTCAGATGAATTATTTCATTCCCAAAACGAGTCTCTTTACCTTCATTATCCTTTTCCACCATTTGTCCCTAATTAATTTGTTGGTTTTCAAAATAATTAATGCAATTTAAAAATTCATAAATATTTTGGTCATCATTGAAAACTTGTCAGCTGTATATGTTATCTAGAATACTATTCTTAGTAAGAACCTCAATTTCATAGTTACAATGACGGGAAATGAAAGAAGCATCAAATTTTGAAACCGGTGTAGCAAGCACATCAGCCACCACATTGTTTTCTCTTTCAACCCAGATGGTGTTAAAAGCATCAAAGGCCTCAATAGTATCCCAAACCACATTCCTATACATCCTTAATCTTTTTTATTTAGCAGCATATATGCCTTTGACTTGGGACACCAAAAGTTTTGAATAACCATACACCTTAATACATTTGATTCTATATTTCAAAGCTATATTTAAACCAAGTAACAAAGCTTCATACTCTGATACACTATTGGTGCACTCAAAGTTCAATTTGAAAGTGAAATTATAATATTTTCCTTCAAGGGACATCAATATAATTATTGCACCATTATCTTCTCTTGAACATGCATCGTCAAAACACATATTCCAAAGTCCAACATCCTTTGGATGAAGATGTGAGGGAATCAAACCATAATCAATTTGTTTATCAAAATCATCATCATAATAGCCCACCACATTATCAGGCTCTACATCAAGGTAAGAAATATCATTCCTGAGTTCATTAGGATTCTCTACAATGATCATCATTTTCTTTTCCCTATGTAATTATAAATATTTTCCACACATCAAGATGGTAGCATAGGATAAATCCATTCGAAGACTACCACCCATTGAAGCTTCCCACTTCCTTGATAGTAACACATTGTATTTAGCTAGATTATTAACTATAATAATATCCATTGAAAAATCTTTCCTAGGATATGCAACAAGTTGTATAGGGATACTATTTAATACCGCGATTACATCTACCTCATGGGAATCCATAGAATAACATTTACCATAGGATTTGGAATCTTGCAGTTCTAAATGGTTCATAACTTCTAATGACATCACATTACTAGATGCTCTTGAATCTAACATATAATTATGAACTAGCTAACCATTTATCAACAAATATGTATAAAATGGACCAAAGGTTTGATTATTGCCTATGGAAACAACACCCAGATAAATTTTAAGGGTCTCTTGAATGTTGAACTTGTCTGCTCCATCATTGGGAACAATTGTAACTTTATTTGGTTGATCAAAAATAGTAGGGGCATTGACATATGGGAATGTCCTCTCCCTATGTTTAGGAATCCTCAATGATTCTCTGATTGGCACTTGAAATTTTACTTGAATAAAGGTTTGAGTCATATCAATCAGTTGGTATATGGGAAAAGAAGTGGAAGAGGTGAATGCTATAACATTAGTATTAAGTATGAAAGGCATTACCTAATCAATAACAACAAGTTTATTTTCATTTACCACTTTTCCAATCCCTTCCACCACCTTCCATTTGACATCTTCTCCCAAATGGTTGGTTGGTTTGTCTACCACTTTCATCTTTGGGACATATATTTTCTGTTGGGATGCATTTGGTAGATGCATCTTATTTCTTGGTGGAGAATTTCTAGTAGATCTACTTGTTTCCTTTTATGCATCATATTCTCTTTTCTTCCTTTGTTTAGATGTGCATATGGAATATTGGGAATGGACACACCATCCAAATTATCCTTGGCACCTACCTGTCTATTTCTAAGTTGTCAATCACTGTGTATCTAAATTACAACAACCTCAGTGAGAGTTTTAATATCCTATTTAGAGGGCTTCACTTTGTTATACCTCTATCTCATTTTTTCCTTGAGTTGTTCAAAATATCTATTTGAAATTTCAAAAGGAACATGACAACTATCATAATCATTTTGAAAAAAATCCTTGGCTTCATAGGCATTAAACTGACCTATATTGGCATAATTATAACATTTAGATGTACCCTCATTCTCTTATACTTCTTTCTCATCATCAAGTGCAGCTACAATAACACACTTGGATTGATCATGAGGCAAGTAACATATATCACACCAAAATGAATCTTGTTGAAGATTCACGTGATCCTTTCTTAAGAAATCAAGGTTATGTCTCTCATTATATCTTCGATTTGAGATCTGTGGTGATGAATATTTATCATTAGTTCCAGGTATTTTAGATTAGTCATGATTGTAGGGCTTGTTATGTAACCTTTGACCCTCATTAAAATGAGAAAGAGAAATATTAGAGGACGTACATTTTTTATTCTTTGCTGCCTTGTATGAAAGATCATTCATAGCTCCCATCAATTTCTCTATTTTTCTTCAACAATGAATGGTTTTTTAGAAATTGTTGCACTTGGTTTTAGGAGTTTTATATAAGCTCTCTTGCTATCTTTTCTAGATACCCTCAACTTACTCTCTATATTAACAACTATTGAATATTCTTCCGTCAAGGTCTAAGGATTATTATCTCTCAAGAGATAGCCTAACTTTGAATCAAAAGCTCCATAATATAGAACAAGGAACATAGGCTCATTTAGCTTTACCTAGAGGAACTTTCCTCATTATCATGATGAATATATTGTTGAAATAAATAACAAGTTGATTCACTCCCTTTCTGATGGTGGTCAACTCATGGATTGCAAATTTTGGATCCACTCTTTCACCATATTACAATTGGAAAACCCTCATAAAGTCATCCCATGAGTCTATGCTATTGTTTGGAAGAATCTTGTACCATTATTTTTCACTTTCCTCCAATGATTGCATGAAAAGATTTATCATGACATCCTCATCTTCAATCTCATATTCATCAGTGACATATATGAAATTCCTTAAGTGATCCTTACTAGTGTCAACATTGTTACCTTGGAATTTTGGTACCTTGCCTCTAATCTTAGATGGAATTGGATTAGGGTAATTATAAATACTATAAAAATCCAAATTTTTATATCTTTCTAATCCTAGCAGTGTCCTCACCACAAAAAATATTTGATCTTACCTTCTAGGGTTGACCCCAATATTTTTCATTACATTTTGTTGTGGGGGATCAAGATAACTTTGCTAAACAATATGTACTTTATAAATTGGAATAATTGGTGTTAAATTTTGAGGTTGAGAAATATTTTGCTATTAGTTCATCATCACGGTTTGCTAAGCTAAATAGGCTTGTCATTGTGAAATTTCTACCTCTATTTCATTCCTTTCTCTGAGATGATTAATAAGATATGTGTTGATCTAATTCCCTTTCTTTGTGGTCAGTTTCTAACTAAATATTTGGGTCAAAATATTGGAATGGGTTTTCAACATCTTGTTCAGAAAATTGAGAGGTATCATGTCTACCCTCTATCTAATTTCTCAAAGGTTGAAGCCTAGTTTTTTTTTTTTTTCTGAGATGCGACTTTAGGTATACCCACATTTATATTTTATACTCTGTAATTTTTGCTTCATTTCCATATCTATTATAATCATGTATGGAATTTATTCTAGTAGTTATAACCTTATTATTAGTTGAATCATTTGATGTCTATTGATCAAAATATTTAGAAGCATTTCTTCTACCTAAAGCACTCAAATTTTTGGCATTTCTTGAATTATGTAAAGGAGAATTTCTAGGATTTTTTAATCTTTCCAATGTTCTTGTCGCCTTCTTAAACCATAGAACTAGCTTCAATAATTTCTTGACCTCTAGAACATTGATCTCTATCCATTCTTCATCTTCTGTTAGAAACTTTTAAATTTTTATTAACGAAGTCGCCACTTCTTGAAGGAGAAAATACAAATAAAACTAGTAGACCTCTAAAAATAGTCATTTACCTCCACAACAATGGAAACAATTTTTTGGTATAAGTTGATGGGATATCAAACTTACCAAAACAAAAAACACAACTGAAGAATTATCCCCAAAAATGATACCAATTTGTTGGTGACCTAGGCTGCAGGTCCCAAATCCCTAAGGTCTGATAATATTCCAAGTACCAGGGGTGTCAAACCTGGGAACATTACTATAAACCTAACTTTAGTTTGGGTAGCTAAGGACCAAAGGTTGAGGTGGGTAATACCTCATTCACTTTTATCACCACAAGACCAAGGGGGGTTCCCTAAGATGCTAACTTGATGATTGAAGCACTAAACAATACCTTTCAACAAACTATATCTACTGCACAATGTATCCCAATACTGGTGTCACAATATACCTATAGACACCTAAATTTGGACACTTCCATTTGTCCAAATTTATTTCTCTTCGTCTAAACATTCTCTTATTTGCATTAATTAGGTAATATTGCTATTATCTAATTAATATACTTAGTTCTTCTAACCCCTAAGATATTTAGTTAACAATTAAATACCTTACTCTTTAATCCCCCTTTCATCAAATGAATTAAATAAATATGAAATTTATTTAATTCCTCACATGTCACATCTTTTTCTTAATCTTAATCAATCTCCTAATTCCTTCATTAGGGATATACACATGCCTAATCCTTGATTGGGATGTGTCACATCCTCCAACTTTTGCAAGTTGGCTTCTAATCTTCCTTAACCACTAATTATCTTCTAATTACTAATTAGTTAAACCTAATCAACATCTTGGTCAACTCTCCCCATCCCCCAAGGAATTTTTAATTCCTTTTTTTCTTCCCCATGTGAATTTTTAATTCACTTTTATTCCTCCAAGGGATCTTCTCTTCCCCATATAAGTTTTAGAACCATTTGACTTGTCACATCACTCGCATGTGTCCAAGTCTTCTAGAATATTTGAATGGTCACATCAGTCACATGTGGGTAAGTACCTACCTTTTTAAGAACCTTGTTTTATCCAAGGTACTTCTGACCTATCTTTTTGGGAACCTTGTCTTATCATTAAGATCTCCCAATCATGTGAATTTTTAATTCACTTTATTCATCCAAGATTCTCCTCTTCCCCATGTGATCATTAAGAGGTTACATCACCCTTATTCCAAGATACTTACAAGTACCTTCCCATCACATGTCATCTTCCACCTCATGTGTCCTTGTGTCACTTCATCTGCCACATGGCAAGATGTGAGGGCTTGTGAGTCCTCAACTCACCATAGCCCTTCATCTTGGCCATGGTGGCACAATATTGACCGTTGAATTCTCTAGAGAATTCAAATTCTTCTATAAATACCCCCTCATCTAATGCATTTTCATAACTTAGTCATTTTGCACACTCATGCTATCAAATTGTCAAGTCATTTGCAAGCATTATCCTCCATTTTCCAAGCCATTTAAAGCATTATCCACTAGCATTAGCATTTAGATTCAAGTGCATTTTCTATTGTAGCTTCACCATCTTGCATCCACCCCTTTATTTTATAGCCATCCAAGGAGCACACATCTTCAACAATATCAAGGGCCAACCAAGGAGTTACACAAAAGGTATAATATTTTTCTTGTTTTTATCTTTCTTTTGTGTTTGCTTCCTTAGGCTAATCATTTGAAGTGATTCTTGTGTTTTCCTTTTTGCATTTTAGTTATTTTGCATACTTAGGTTAGGGTAAAACACTAGGATCACAATACCTATGTGCTAGCTTGGACAAGTAAGGTTGAGAATCTTACTAATATATACTCTACCATATATGTGTTTGAGAATGAGTTTATGATAGACCCTTGTATTGTTGTATTCATCCAGACATGATAGTAAAACACACACAAAGTAAAAACTTAAATTTTTTTGAGTTAATGGGTTTGGAGTGTGTTGAGGATGATAAGAGAGAGATCCAATAATAGACCTGTTCCTTTGTACATTGGGCAACAAAGTATCTAGATTTAACCAAATATGCAATAATTGAAAATAAGGCAATGACTTAATCAAATAACTA